>OY796662.1:3515322-3705322 GCA_963680705.1 Rhagium mordax | reverse complement strand
ATGCTAAAAGCGTTCCCCCGTAAACAGTTAGGGATAATAATCTGTTCCTCTGTAAACAGTTAGGGATAATAATCTGTTCCTCTGTAAACAGTTAGGGATAATAAACAGAGTCTATAAGCCATTCGGGATAATGTTGAACTGATGAGGACCAATGAAATGAAACAGCATAGATGATGCCCCTAGGTGGTTTATATGCTGCGAGAGCAAATTTTTTAATAACAGTCATTGTTAAACAGGTAAACAGCTATTTTAAACAGGTAAACAGCTATTTTAAACAGGTAAACAGCTATTTTAAACAGACCTGTTTAACATATCTGTTTACCTGTATACAGACCTGTTTAAAATAGTTGTTTACCTTTACTATCCATGACATGCTCATGAATGTCCATGAATGCCCATGAAAAATATAAACTGATACGGGATATTACCAAATAGATCTGTATAGTTTGAGGATAATTCAACTTGTCTTCCCCAACCTAACCTTACATTGGCCTGCCCTAGACAAGTTGAATTATCCTCAAACTATACAGATCTATTTGGTAATATCCCGTATCAGTTTATATTTTTCATGGGCATTCATGGACATTCATGAGCATGTCATGGATAGTAAAGGTAAACAACTATTTTAAACAGGTCTGTATACAGGTAAACAGATATGTTAAACAGGTCTGTTTAAAATAGCTGTTTACCTGTTTAAAATAGCTGTTTACCTGTTTAAAATAGCTGTTTACCTGTTTAACAATGACTGTTATTAAAAAATTTGCTCTCGCAGCATATAAACCACCTAGGGGCATCATCTATGCTGTTTCATTTCATTGGTCCTCATCAGTTCAACATTATCCCGAATGGCTTATAGACTCTGTTTATTATCCCTAACTGTTTACAGAGGAACAGATTATTATCCCTAACTGTTTACAGAGGAACAGATTATTATCCCTAACTGTTTACGGGGGAACGCTTTTAGCATTATCCTCTAAAAACTTTTTATGTTTGATATTGAGGTTACGTTTTGTAAGATTGTAAACTTTTATGACATTTAAATTTAAATTGTGATTTTGTCTATTATCATTTAACAGCTTGAGATTTATAATTAGTCTGACTCCCACCTTTTCTCTCTCTGTTTCAGATCACAAGAGTAGGAGACACATAATTTTAGAAGAGGATAGGATGGTAATAATGTTTTCTAAATGAAACACATGTAAATAAATTGATTATTTTATTAAGATCAATTTTGCTAAAGTTACATAATATCAATTTTAAATAATATAAAACATGAATAAAAATATAAAGTATATACATAATTAAAGTTAATAAAAATATATAGAGCCCCCAATTTATAGAGACTACATAATATCAATTTTAAATAATATAAAACATGAATAAATATAAAGCATAATACAATTCTTAATTTATGTTAATAAAAATATATAGAGTCCTCAATTTATAGAGGCTACATAATACAATATAAAATATAGGTTTTAATAAAGATAAATAAATATTAAAATATAAACATATTTATTGAGGATATAGAACGCAAAGTAAATAAATATTGAAATATATGATTAGAGAATATACAAATTACATATAAATTATATGTAAAAAGTAATACATAAATTATAAAACATTCACAGTCATTGATAATAATGTGATAGGGCTTCTATATTGCTGCAGCTCTTGAACGGCCATATTCAATACAATACTCTCAAACCATTGCATTGGATCCGTGTCACTACATAATATCATCGGTGCTAATGCAGTGCTGTGCTTGATCTTATTACTATAAAGCATCATATGTATCTCTATACGTAGCATCTCCTTGGTAATCTTACGAAAATCTTCAATCAATGGTATTTGTAAAGCAAAATGCTTTTTATGTATTTCAGGTAGAGAATCCGTTTCCTCAATTAGAGGTAATCCTTGTACCTGGTTACACATATCCCGAAATCTGGAAGCTTGTTTTATTCCCCCATTTAATTGATAGCGATTATAACAGCATGTTGTGAAATCGTAATAGCCAATGTTTCGTCTATCGCGTCTGTATATGGAGGTAACACCGTAAGCTTTTTCTCCACATTTTTCACAGGCATCTTTGAGGTTAGGTGTGCACTCTGAACAGTTGCAGGCTCTTCCCCAATCGCACTCCCTAGGCATGTTGACTGTTTGGCGGTCAGACTGAAAATGATGATGAATGGTTGTATGTATGTTGTTTATTCTTCTTCGGAGGTTTAAGAAAGATCATTACATGTAGCCATGATGGAATAATGTCCCCAAGGCAGAGTATCATATGACCCCTCGATCAAGTGCCTTTTATCGTCGTGCGGGCTGAGGGCTATTTTGTCTTGGGTGATGGAATAAACCTGATGTTTTTCCGATTTAATTAAATTTTGCGTGATGAATTTATTTTTAAAATTATCTACGCACTCTATGAAATCTTCGAGTGTGATGACATTTTTGATCACTGATTTCTTAATGCCCTTTATCTTTTTGGTTAACCCGACATTATTTGATAAAGCCTCACCATCATTCACTGCTCGTTTAACAGTATACATTTTCGCCCTAAGCCCCACGAAAATTTGGATTGGTACACCGTTAAATTCATCCTTCATCATACCCAAAACCTTTTTATTGACCTGAGGGATGTTATACCTATTGTCTTTGGAGTAATCGCTGGTGTCGAATCGTGAATGACAATCGCGATGAATGACTTCATATATATCTTTATTGGCTATTTCATATATAAGGCTGTCTGTATCAGTATAGAGGACGGTGCAGTCGTCACCAAACTCGGGTTTCATGTAATCATAATGAAAGTCGTATATGGTGGTTTTTGCGAGATCCAAAATCGCCATTCCAACGTATATTGGCTTATTAAAATAAATTTCCGTCTTGTTTAATTCAACAGCAACCAAGTTCTCGTTAAAAATGGTTGCCGCCTTGAACTCGGGCTTAGCAATTAAAGCCTCTGCTCCATAGCGCCCCTCCCATTTGCTAACAAGCTTTACATTAGAGTGCTTGCGGATGTTTTCCATCGTTTTTCCGAATGCTGCGTTATTCATGAGCTTAAACAAATTTTTCTCAAATTCATTTTTTGCCGCCTGACGTAGCGAAGTATTCAAGTCAATGTAATCCTTCAACCAGGCACTCTGTTTAAAGGCCAAGACTCTATGAATTTTTGTTAGCTTTAGACCGTGTTGTAATGCTTGTTTTAACGCCATGTAATGAATAACATACCGCGTTTTGTTGTTTAAAGTAGCTAAAAGTTTATTGTTTTTACAGCTGGGAGGAGCCCTATGTTCAGGACAAAACGGCAGATCTTTATGAAGATCATGGAGATTTTCGGGATACTCGAGATCCACCTCCAATACATAACCCACATTTGATGTGTCTGACACAGTTGTAATGTCAATGTTTGGATCTACCCACTCAAACCCCCCGTATGGTAAATACTGACTCATCGCCCAGCCATACTGATTGTTAATGTCGAAATAAGATATATATTTAGTCGGTTTACTGGGATCAAAATTTTGTAGATATTTGTTGTTGCCAATGCTTTTGCGTTTTGAGCATTGGCTTAGCCCGCCACGAATACCCCTTTCGATAAACATGACCATATCGATATCGGTTATGAGCTCGAGATTTACCCGGGTATACTTGAGCATGCAGTCCCAAGTATACCCCGGCAAGGTATAATAATGTGCCGGATCTAACCCATAATTTTTTATACTGGTTTCCCTAAATTGTTCAAAAATTTCGGCCAAAAGAATGATATCCGTTTTCATGTACAGATCTGAATATTCACCTAAATTTTCGATATTAAAAGCGTTCCAAACCCGTTGCGCATGCTCATATTGTGTATCTGTTATATCTTTATCTTCTAAACGGTTATAAAATTGACTTTGTTCCGGTAAAGCGCCAAAATTGAATTTTTCAAAGCTGTCCATGAAATCGTATGGATATACACCTTTTTTAGTTAGCAATTTAAACTGTTCCTCGCTCACTTTGGGGAACTGTGTTTTTAAAAGAGGATAATCTTCTAAATATGAAGCTAACGTGTCTAACGAAGACGCCATAAATCGAAAAGAATCTATAAACCTGAATTTAATTAAATTTTGTTCTAAATTTTTTGTGAATGAAATATATTTTTCTTTGGTTATGGGCAATAAATCAACGCGACCCGGCATGTCATTCGCGATATTTTCCAATACGAAATGTACGTCATATCCTGATAAATTATGAAAGACAATCGGTATATTCACCTTATCCTTGTAATTAATGTTACAAGAATTGTGAGCTGCACCCCTATAATTATTCTCTGGAATTAAATGATTATGATCCCGTACTTTAACATCTTCCGGACTGAGGGCCCGTTCACAGATGTGGCAATGCGTGGCTTTATCAAATTCAGCTTGTTGTTCAGCTGTCAATGTCATATCAAAGGGACATAAGAAAACGGTTTCCACATCGTCAGCAAATTCCTTCATTTCGTGAGCAAACCAAGACATACAATCCTCGCCTCGGTACGATCGATAAAAGGACAATGAGTCATCATAGGAACACTTGACGTAGTAGCCTACACTACATGGCACATGCTCTTGATATTTGCCCCCTCCATCTGTTGGCTTCAGTACACACTCAAGGTCAGCATAAATAATGAATGGCGCCTTCTCCTTGTTTTTATAATTTTTAAATTCTACCATTTTCTGGTCCTCGGTGGGCAGTCGGATTTTGCACTCATTCATATTAATACAGTCCTCTGTGTGTTTATCCAAGCTGGGTTGAGTGTAAAAATAGTGCAGACAGCGGTCACAAAAGTATTTTTTGCTTTTGTGATGGCTTAGCTGCCTGGATACCAGCCTGGATAGATCCTTAATCCATACATAGTGGTACTGGAGGGGGTTGCTGGGTATATCATCTTCTTCTTCTTCTTCCTCATCATAACGATCTTGGACCAATAGAAGATTGACATGCTTGGACATTTTATTTTTAGTTAGATAAACTGGGTGCACATCAAATGCTTTCTTCTTCGTCTGTAACTGATAAACATTAACCGATATCAGGTTCTGCTTTTCAAAGCGAGGTATCTGCTTCAAGGTCATAGGGAACTGGATACCGGTTAGGTTTAAAACTTCAGAGTAATGCGGGTAGGAGGATGTTCTGCCTGGATTGCATCCCCAATCAACTGGATAAAGGGCTGAAGTAACTGCCCACGCAAAGCAGGCGTTGTCGTCATTTTTGATGTTGATGCATGCCTGCCTTTTAGCAATTTTTTCCGGTAAATTAATGTACGATGAACCAAGCTGGGGTGTAAATTTATTAATGTTAATGCCTAAATTGGTGATGGCCTTCAACGAAAATCCAGAGTCTCTTTCCTGGAACTCTTCCAGCTGCGTTAAAATAGGGTCAACAACATACTTTTGGAACCATTGTTCTATATCAGTGTTCCGATAGATTGGGGCATTCTTAGTATTAAAATACTTATATTCCTCTATGACCCTATCCGCTTTCTGAAGGATAAACTGCCCCCCAAACACAGCATTAACCTTAATGGACTCGTCCTTTTTTAGAGCATTGGCGATGCGACGTTTAAATAAGACAAAACAGTCTTTGAGGAACTCCTTGGAATCTCTATGTTTTAAATTGGAGATGACTCCAGTACGGATGCGACTAGTGAATGCTGCATCCGTATCATCCCAATGAACTCTATGTTTTGCAGTTTCCTTCCTTGGCGCTATCCCTGCTCCACGTTTCTGCTCAAACTTAATTTGAGCCCTAAAACTTTTGATTTGGGCCAGAGATGCTAATAAGCTCTGCTTTTCTCCCATAGTCTTTGCAGTTTTTAGTTGGTCTTTTATATTCCGTATGGCCTTGGTGCATTGCCTAAGACCGTCCTTGGCTGTATCTTCACTATATGTAGTGGACAGAACGCTAAGCAGAGCAGCAATGCCCACACACAAATATTTTAAAATATCTTTAGCTGACATTTTGCTTGTTCAATGACAAACTGTTGAATGAGGAGAAGTCTTCGTTTCCCCCAGTTTTATTAAAGTTGAGCCGATGAGTAGCGGTGAGATATAACCTGAAAATAGATCACGTGATCAGAGTGTGTTCAGAAATTCTAGTACGTTCAGAAATTTTTATTGCTAAATTGAAATATTCTAGAACGATTTTCATGAAATCTAATAGGCATTTACGATAATTGGAGCGGGTAATGTATCCTGGTACATTGCGGTAATCAGCTGTTTTATGTCAATACATCTACCGAGCTAAGAATTACCGAACGCAAAATTTCAAATGTAACCTAAAGCATCACTTGACTAATTAATAAATAATTGAAAATTGAATTACTTTTTTATTTTATGCTTATTCATAAGTCCATACTGCTCGCCATGTCAAAATGGAAAGTAAAAAAACATTTATATGTATTGCATATTTAGGTGGTATACCTACTTACTTACTTAATTCATTATACATATGTATACATAAATGTTTCCGTCCTCATCTAAAATTACTTCATCATTTTCGTCAGTGATGGGTTTCATTTTTCTCAAATACTCACAAAATGTCAAAAATTATGTTTTTTAATCATATTTTAAGGTTATACCGCATTTACCAACCGATGTAGTCGATCCATAAATTTTGGATCGGGTAGATGTAGCGAATACATTCGATACATTTACCGAACGCGGTTCGGTAGATATGTTCTTATTATCGAACGCTCTGATACATTGCGGTATGTAGCGCTCCAATTATCGTAAATGCCTATTATGATTGGTTTTTGGCGGGAAATTTGAAAATTAAAAGAGATTCTTTATTATGAAATATGACTGGTTTTGATGCGAAATTTAAACATTTTTCTTGGAATTTAGGATGTGAAATTAATTTTAAATAGAGCCAATCAATAGGATTTTCTCAGAAATTCACCACAGAAACAGGTATTCATTTTAAGAGTACGCATTTTTTTCAATACATTCATAACCCTATTTTTAAACAAGTAAAAAGCATCATCTAAAAATTGAGTAACATCTTTGTGTGTTAAATTTATTATTATTCCCGTACGTACTCGACCCTGAAAAACTGAAATTATCTCGTCCCATTTCACCCTATCACTGCGATTTTCTTTCACTGGCGCGGCTCCTCCTCCTCCTCCTCCCCCAATACGATTTAAATGTTCAATTACTTTCTTAAACCGTTTAAGATGCCCGAGATTAGTTTGTAGTTTTCTCAGGGTACCTACAGCTAAATCTGAATCGCAAATCACCTTATTAAAAAGCCTAATATGCTGTTTTATATGCTTAAGCCAAGTGTCTCTCTCCCGCGGCGTAAAATTTCTTTTTTGAGCTAAAATTACCTCGACTGATTAAAATTTCTCTACAATTTCGTCGCTGAGACTAGCAATTTCTAATGAACTCATTTTTTTACTTAAATGCACTTCACAATGTTTAAGAAAAATTTATACATGCAGATTTCAATATCGATCCTATTTTATCTTAATTAGTACTGCTGCTGCTGCTGCGGTCTTGCAATGATAAAAAACACATACAAACATTAGAAAAAAAAAATAAAAAAATAAAAAAATATAATAAAAAAATAAAAAAAAATTAAAAAATTAAAAAAAATTAAAAATTAAAAAAATGAAAAAAATAAAAAAATCAAAAAAATAAAAAAAATGAAAAAATAAAAATAATAAAAATAATAAAAAAATAAAAAAAAATAAAAAATTAAAAAATTTAAAAAAAATTAAAAAATTAAAAAAATAAAATAAATAAAAACAAAAAAACAAAAAAATTCAAAAATTCAAAAATTCAAAAATTAAAAAAATAAAAAAATAAAAAAATAAAATAAAATTTAATTGATTGTCTTTACTTTTCACAAATTGAAAGCTTATCCCCATAGACGGATTCTTAATGTCCTTCAAGCCTCCAAAAATAATGCTGTATTTGCCTTCGGTAAAATCAGATAAATTGTTTCTCATTAAAGGCGTCACCCTTTTCGGTAGAAAAGCCTTATTATCCTCCAGTTCAATCAACATGCTATCGCCAAATTTTGTGGTCACTACTTGAGCTGATAATATTGGCTGAGGACTGTTTATTGGTAAGTCGGACACCTTAACGAGTGGTTTCGTTTCTAAAAGCACAATTTTATTCAGTTCTTGTAAATTAGCCACATTCATGATTTGAAATTTAAACAAAAAAGATTAAAATGTACTCACTTTGTAATTAATAGCGATAGTCTCACTAAAACACTAAAAAAAGTATGAAATGTACTGCTGAACTATGAAGCGTACAGACTTATTAACTGCTGAACTATTCAGACTATAATTAATAGCGATAATCACACTAAAACACCAAAAAACTATGAAATGTACTGCTGAACTATGAAGTGTACAGACTGCTGAACTATTAAGCCTAGAATAACAATACGCTGACTTTTATATCCTTTCCCCCTCCCCATACTTCATTGCGAGTCAGCAAAAACCGTGAGAACGCTTTAACCTTGAACGCTAGCGGTCGGCCGAAAGCCATTAATCACACACCATCAAAGACTTCTTTGTTCTAAAACTAGAGCGCTTTAACCTTGAACGCAGGTGTGCGTATGACTCATCATTCTTAGAAATGGATGTTGCTCTTTTAGTCACGTACTCACCACCCACACGCCGCACTCCTTTGATCTAGCCGTCTATAGACAAGTCTCGACAAGTCGCTAGCCTTGAGCGCACACGTGTGCCATTCTTAGAAATGGATGTTGCTGCTCTTTTAGTCACGTACTCACCACCGGAAACCATTAATCACTCCTTTGATCTAGCCGCCTACAGACAAGTCGCTAGCTTCAACCTTGAACGCAGAATGACTCATCGATTACGCCGGAAACCATTAATCACAGCTTGTTTACATATATCTGACAGCTATTCTTGGAACCACCCACACAGACTCCTTTGTTCTAAAACCGCCTACAGACAAGTCTCAACAAGTCGCTAGCTTTAACCTTGAGCCACCTACATTAGTTTGTTCTCTACCTATGAAGACATCCTCCAGGTCTTCAGCAGGTGGGAGTGGAGGGGGTAAAATTCGTCAAAAAAGTCCCAAATGAACCTCCATAAGAAATAACATGGGATTTTGACCCCGTAGCCCCATAGCCTATCTACTGTCATTATTTGTAATTTCAGTTAATTTCATCGGCCGGTTAGGCCTGGGAAGCCTTATAATTACCTTAGTAATGCGATGAGAGACATGCTAAATATGAGAGCATATTATTACTATATTGAAACTTAACTGTTTTTACATCGCATTTACAATTACAGGTATGTCTGCTTCCAATGTTAAGTAATGATAAGCCTGCGTGGCGTAAAGCGCAGCTGTTGCTATAACTTATAAAAATTATTATTATCCGAAAAAAAAAAATGCAAACAGTATTATGGAGCACAAAGATTTTATTTTTATTCATTTTACTTCCTTGTGAAATGTGAAATATACAGAGTGAGTCGGTTTTTATTTTTGAGGGTCTTTATAATTCTTTAATTCAACGTCTCTATTTAAAAAACTATTCAATCAATGACGGAGAAACAACAAAGTGGAAGTTCGAAGAAAATTTCGAATTAGAGGTGCCTGCCGGTTTCTACAAGCAATGATGAGTTTATCTGTTTATAAAAAAAGTTGTTTGCAATTGGTCACGTCCGACTACAATTTTCCTCATTTTATATCCCTATACAAACAAATTCAACTCCCTTCAAGTTTTTCCTTAATTTCACTTCCCTGCAGTAGTTTTCGTTTATTGTCACGCTCTGGGCCTCAAACTTTTTTTATATTATTTATCGTATAGAAATAGTCCAATAGAAAATTATATGGTCTTTAATTGAGACATTAGTATTGATTCCCAATTTTCCAATATTTTTTTAGTACAATGACACTTTATTTTGAATTGAGTTCTTCATAAGCGGATTCAAAAGAAACATATTAATCAGACAGAATTCTACAAAAAAATGTGTCACACTAAAAATCAGGGCCTACGAAAAATGGAACAAATAATATAAAACAGTATGCCCTCTCATAGCAAGTTCCCAATGGTGGTGGTTCAGGAACCGCCCCGGAAATGGCGCCAATGGCAAGGAAGTGAATTAGGAAACTAGGCAATTTTGGAATAATCTACAGCAGTCTTTTAGTCTCTTACTCTCTTAGTCTCCTAGTGTCGTAGTCTCTTAGTCTCTTAGGTATTTAGTTTTTAGTTTAATTTTTTTCCTTTACTCTTAGTCTTTTAATCTTTTCATATTTGAGTCTTTTAGTCTTTTATACTCTTAGTTTTAGCCTTTTAGTATCTTAATCTTTTAGTCTCTTAGTATCGTAGTCTCTTAATCTCTTAGTCCCTTAGCTTCTAAATTTCTTAATATCTTAATCACTTAATCTCCTAGTCTCGTAGTTTCCTAATCTCGTAGCCTCCTAGACTTTTAGTATCGTAGTCTCTTAGTCTCCTAGTCTCTTAGTCCCTTATCTTCTTCGCCTCTTAGCCTCTGAGTCTCTTAGTCTTAAGTCTTTAGGTTTTACTGTCAATTTTGCAGTTCTTAGTTTACACTTTGGGATTCCCATGCATATTTGTTGTTTCATTTGCCTAAAACTAAGAGTATTAGTTCGAAAGGCAAAGTTTCTGCTCATAAAACGGATATTTTAAGTCAATACCGAAATAAATGAGCCAATTATTAAAAAATAGTTAAAAAAAATAATTGTATTTTTTTCCAACGAAAAAAAATCCAAGGGCACCGAAACCTCCGACAACTAATTTATTACATGAAAGAATAATGTGCGTTTAACAGCGCTTTAATACCTTTTGTTAGTGACCAAACACCGTAAAACGGCGACATGAAAACTAGATTAAAACAGTTCTAATAATTCACGTTTATTCAAATTAGTTAATGGGCTAACCAATTTAATTATGGTAATCGCGGTTGGAATGTGGACATATAATCATAAATATTTACTCGTTCACTTTAGCAATAAAATTAACAAACTGGACGAACATAAATTAGAGAAGAAATTTAAAGCAGATACTTAAAAAAATAATAATTTTATTCTAATTAATAATTTTTTTCCTGCAAATTATTAGTGATAAATGTCACAAAACGATAAATTCAGTTTGCTTATTAGTGACCACGGTATTATATTAAATATACTACAGAATGTATGAAAAACTGAGCTAGGAAAGAAATAATTATTCGTTACAGTGTCGAACTGGCACCAAAGGAGCCTAGAGGGCAAATTTTTCAGTCAAAAGGCGCAGAAGTCCAGCCCGACTCTGTATTAACGTCGAAAATAAGTACAAGCCTCTTGCCTATTTATTTTTAATCCTCCACTTTCACCGCGTCTTAATTGACACTTAGATATTTTCAATTCCTGAAATACCGAATTAGAAACACTCAAACCTCATTCGGTGACCAAAGCGTGAGGCCTCTCGAAACCAAGACTCACCCCAGTCCAACAAATTACAATAACCACTTCCTTTATTCGTTCGATAACAGTAAGGCCTACCTAAAAGTACAAAAAAACGCGTCGCCGAACAGCTGCCTTGTTTATTTTGATTTTTTTTGTGTTGGTTGCATGTGTACAGCGACAGTTGGTGTATTGGACGTGAAAAGGTGGCTGTGTAGTTCCGAGAAAAATGTTGCGAGCTTTGTAATTTTCGAAACCCCTTTATACATCTTTTACCTTGCCAAAAAAGGTCAGCAAACTTATTATTTAAGCCGTAAGTTGTCTACCTGATGGATATCGGCCTTTTGTGTTTTGGTTCTCCGGAGGTTCAATGATTGATATTTGTGTGTAAAAACTGCTTTAAGATACAGCAAAACGGATATTGTCTTTAGTGGTTGTCACAGAGGAACATTTTTATTTTCAGCTCTACGCGAACTCTGCGAAAGAATTTTAAGTCAAATGGTTTATGATCACACGCACACACAGCGGGGCATTTTAATAAATGTAGAGAAAAAAATTATTTTGCACTGTGATTAGATTTTTATCACTATATTAGCTTAAACAATTGATTAAGTCATTATAAACTTGTCAAAGTTTGAATGTTTAATATTCATTGGACAATGTTTAATGTTCAATAGTCGTTACATATTTATTTACTAATGTTAAACATTCAACGTTTGATGTCTAATATAAAACTTGCAATGTGTAGACTCTCACGTTTAACAATTAATTTTAAACATAAATATTTAATAATCAAATGGTCAACGTTTAACGTTTAATGTTTAATTATTAATATTAAACCTTCAAAGTCAATGTTGGAAAGTTTAATGCGAAATGTTTAACGTTGAATTGTTATTGTTAAACCTTGTTTCAATGATAAATGTTTATTAATTAATATTTGTTTAATCTTTAATGGACAACATTTAATGTTGAATATTTATTTAAAATTTAATTACTAATGTTAAACATTTAGCGTTTAATTTTAATGTACAATTAATATTACATGTTCAATATTTAATATTTAACGGTCAACATTTTATGTTTAATTATTTAAAGTTAAAAATTTAATGTCGATTTAATATTTCGATACTAATGTTATGCTCTATGTGTAGTATGTAATGTGTACAGTTTAACGTTTAATTGTTAATGTTTAACGTTTAATTTAAAGCATGCAATGGGTAGTGTTTAACATTAAATTATCAACATTAAAAGTTTAATGTTTTACGTTTAATATTTAACGGTCAATGTTTAATATGTAATGTCTGTTTAACAGCTAATGTGCAATGTATAATGCGTAATATTTAATATTTAATGTTTAACATTCAATGGTCAATGTTTAATATTTGTTTAATGTTGTTTAATTAATATTCAATGGTGAACGTTCAATGTTCAATCTTTGCTAAATATTTATTTAGTAATATTTTATGTTAAATGTTCAACATTTATCATTCAACATGTACTGTGGATTGCGTAGTATTTAACGTTTAATAGTTAATGTTCAATATTTAATGGTCAACGTTTAATGTTCAACATTCATGTAACTTATTATGCGTAAATTTTAAGGTTGAACGATTAATACTAAATGTTTAATATTTAATATTCAATGGTCGACGTTTAATGTCTAATTATTAATTTAAAACAATCAACGTCAATGTTCAACATTTCTTTAATATTTAATTACTAATGTTAAACATTTAACGTTTAATTTTAATCTACAATGTTTACTTAATATTTAATATTTGGTCAAAATTTTATGTTTAATTATTAATGTTAAAAATTTAACGTCAATGCTCAGCGTTCAATATTCAATGTGTAATGTGCAATACGTAATATTATTTAATGTTCAATTATTAATATTAAAAGCTTACTCTTTTATTGATTAATGCTTAATATTTGTCTAATGTTTAATATTTAATAGCCAAAGTTAAATGTTCAATGTTGATTTAATATTTCGTTACTAATGTTCAATGCTCTTTGTGTCGTGTGTAATGTGTACAGTTTAACGTTCAATTGTTAATGTTTAAGGTTTAATATGTAGCATGCAATGCGTAATGTTTAACATTAAATTATCAACATTAAATGTTAAATATTTAACGTTTAATATTTAATGGTCAATGTTTAATATGTAATGTCTAATGTTTAATGTTTAATGATTAATCAACGTTAATATTCAGCAGTTAATATTTAACTTTTAATGTGTAATGTATAATGAGTAATATTTAATATATAATGTTTAATATGCAATGATTAATGTTCAATATTTGTTTAATGTTGTTTAATATTCAACAGTCGACGTTTAATGTTTAATTATTAATTTCAAACATTCAACGTCAATTTTCAACATTTGTTTAATATTTAATTACTAATGTTAAACATTTATCGTTTAATTTCAATATGAAATTAATATTAAATGTTTACTTAATATTAAATATTTAATGGTCAACATTTTGTTTAATTATTACTGTAAATAATTTAACGTCAATGCTCAACGTTCAATATTCAACGTGTATTGTGCAATATGTAATATTATTTAATGTTCAATTAATATTAAAAGCTTATTTTTTTAATGATTAATGTTTAATTGTTAATATGTGTCTAATGTTTAATATTTAATGGCCAACGTTTAGTGTTCAATGTTGATTTAATATTTCATTACTGATGTTCAATGCTCTATGTGTAGTATGTAATGTGTACAGTTTAACGTTTAATTGTTAATGTTTAACGTTTAATATATAGCATGCAATGCGTAATGTTCAATATTAAATGACCAACATTAAATGTTTAATGTTTAACGTTTAATATTTAATGGGCAGTATTTAATTTGTAATGTCTAATGTTTAATGATTAATCAACGTTTAATATTCAGCAATTAATGTTTAACGTTTAATGTGTAATGCATAATGAGTAATATTTAATATTTAATGTTTAATATTCAATGGTCAATGTTCAATATTTGTTTAATATTGTTTAATATTCAACGGTCGACGTTTAATGTTTAACTATTAATTTCAAACATTCAACGTCAATTTTCAACATTTGTTTAATATTTAATTACTAATGTCAAATATTTAGCGATTAATTTTAATATGCAATTAATATTAAATGTTTACGTAATATTAAATATTTAATGGTCAACATTTTGTTTAATTAATACTGTAAATAATTTAACGTCAATGCTCAACGTTCAATATTCAATGTGTAATGTGCAATATGTAATATTATTTAATGTTAATTAATATTACATAATAATTAATATTAAAAGCTTATTGTTTTAATGATTAATGTTTAATGGTTAATATTTGTCTAATGTTTAATATTTAATGGCCAACGTTTATTGTTCAATGTTGATTTAATATTTCGCTACTAATGTTCAATGCTCTATGTGTAGTATGTAATGTGTTCAGTTTAACGTTTAATTGTTAATGTTTAACGTTTAATATATAGCTTGCAATGCGTAATGTTCAACATTAAATGACCAACATTAAATGTTTAATGTTTAACGTTTAATATTTAATGGTCAGTATTTAATTTGTAATGTCTAATGTTTCTTGATTAATCAACGTTCAATGTTCAACAGTTAATGTTTAATGTTTAATGTGCAATGTATAATGCGTAATATTTAATGTTTAATATTCAATGGGCATTGTTTAATATTTGTTCAATGTTGTTTAACATTCAATGGTGAACGTTCAATGTTCAATCTTTGCTAAATATTTATTTAGTAATATTTGATGTTTAATGTTCAACATTCATTCATAGTATACTGTGGATTGCGTAGTATTTAACGTTTAATAGTTAACGTTCAATACTTAATTGTCAACGTTTAATGTTCAACTTTTAATATGTAACTTATGATGCGTAAATTTTAAGATTTAACGACTAATACTAAATGTTTAATATTTAATGGTCGACGTTTATTGGTCAATGTTGATTTAATATTTCGTTACCAATGTTCAATGCTCTATGTGTTTACATTTTAACGCTCAATTGTTAGCGTTTAAGATTTAATATATAGCATGCAATGCGTAATGTTTAACATTAAATTATCAACATTAAACGTTTAATGTTTTAACGTTTAATATTTAATGATCAATGTTAAACATCTAATGTCTAATGTTTAATGATTAATCAACGTTCAATGTTCAACAGTTAATGTTTAATGTTTATTGTGCAATGCAGTGCAGATTTTTTGCCTGTACTATACTTATTAAATTAAAATCATATCATAAGTGAGAAACAAGTTGCTTAAGGAAACCAAAAAAGACTTAAAACGCCGATACCGTTTTGCGTTTGTCATGTTCCCAACTTTCACAGCACAATCGGACAATGAGGAGCGCCTGTTAAAGTAATTGTTATTAATTAAAATAACGGTTATATAGTTATGATTGTAAATAACTTCGAGAAGAGGCATGCAGGTGCAAGCCGCCATACTACATTACTCACACTGGATCATTTAGTGCATTTCTTCTCGGTTCATCTTGTCGACGAGGAAAAAAAATCACTTGTCAGAGACGTAGAGAGAATACCAGGAACAATATTTGCGATGAAATGGCAAATAAATATGTTTAGGATTGATTTCTAATATTAGAATCTACCCATGTCGGGCAAGGCATAAAAAATACCGTACGCCGATCAGTTTCTGGCTATTGACCCTCATCAGCAAGGTACAAGTAACCAGATTTTAGTTTTCTAAATATCTATTGTTCCACTTCGTATACTGAATAAATATCATTAAATAAACGGTCCGTTTCGATAAAAATCCTCTATATTCAGTTATTACGACTTTACATTATACTGCGCTAGTTAATTGATGTACAGCTTACTGTGTACGCATAATTAGTAGCTATGGGAAATCTTTAGCAGGTCGTTATCGAATATCACGTAATTTTTGTAGAAACCGTTACATATCTTAATGTACGCTTATTAACGTCTCTGAGTTTTTTGTTTTGTTCTGAAACTGGTTTATGGCGTTATATTTGTTTTGATTAAATAGGAGTTTATACCGACTACGCAAATATCTGATTTACAGAGTGAGTTGAGTAACAAGAACTGATGCAATTGTAAAATAAATATGTTGAGTTAGGAGAGGGTTAGAATCTTAGAGGGTACAATCTCAGCTAATACGTTATTGTTGGATCAGCGTGTTAAAAAACATGTAATAGTTTCAAATATAAAAAAATTATAAAATAACATAAAATAACAAAGTTTAGTTTTTTGACGACACAATACCTCTTAAATAAATTTGTACTTACTAATTAATTAAAAATGTAAATTAAGAAATACTTATTCTCCCCGGGGCCACTGACAATATTAAATTATTAATGTCCCAACGGGAAAAGGCTTTAAAGAAATATGGAAGAGAAAATCAAATGCCAGTTGGAATAATTATAAGACACTGGGTAATTTCACAACGGCTTCAATTAATAATGAAAAGAAGGCCTACTTAAATCGTATATCTCAAAATATAAATTCAACAGAAACTTGGAAAAAAAAAATAATAATTAGGTATTATATCATGGCAGCTACAAATCAAAATAAATTAACAGTCCCTAATCTCTTCGACTTTAGTCCCCATTTTGCAAACAATTTTTGCTTGAGAAGTTCTTTCGTAACTCTTTAAATAACTGAGATATCTGGTTTAGAAATAATCCACATTTTCAAGGGTTAATCTTGAAATTCAACAGTTGTAAAAAAATTTGGTGGAACCTCGTTAAAAGTCTCGATTTTGTACACAATCCTCGTCGAAGAAGTTTTTCTTACCTCTTAAAATAACTCAGATCTGGTTTAGAAATAATCCCCATTCTTAAGAGTAAATATAAAAATTCAACAGTTTTAGAAAAAAATTAAATGGAAAATTGCTAAAAGTCTCTATTTCACAAACAATCCTAGTCGTAGTTCTATCGTAACTTTTTAAATAGCTGAGATATCTATTTTAGAAATAATCCCCATTTACACGAGTAAATCTCGAATTTCAACAGTTTTAGAAAAAAATTAGATGGAGTCTCGTTAAAAAAGTATCTAATTTGAAAGCAATTTTCGTCTTAGAAGTTCTGTCATATCTCTTCAAATAAAGGGATATCTGGCTTAGAAATAATTCCCATTTTCAAGAGTAAATCTCAAAATCCAACAGTTTTAGAAAAAAATTAAATGGAACCTTGCTAAAACTCTCTATTTCACAAACAATCCTAGTCGTAGTTATATCGTAACTTTTTAAATAGCTGAGATATCTATTTTAGAAATAATCCCCATTTACAAGAGTAAATCTCGAATTTCAACAGTTTTAGAAAAAAATTAGATGGAGTCTCGTTAAAAAAGTATCTAATTTGAAAGCAATTTTCGTCTTAGAAGTTCTGTCATATCTCTTCAAATAAAGGGATATCTGGCTTAGAAATAATCCCCATTTTCAAGAGTAAATCTCAAAATCCAACAGTTTTAGAAAAAAATTAAATGGAACCTTGCTAAAACTCTCTATTTCACAAACAATCCTAGTCGTAGTTATATCGTAACTTTTTAAATAGCTGAGATATCTATTTTAGAAATAATCCCCATTTACAAGAGTAAATCTCGAATTTCAACAGTTTTAGAAAAAAATTAGATGGAGTCTCGTTAAAAAAGTATCTAATTTGAAAACAATTTTCGTCTTAGAAGTTCTGTCATATCTCTTCAAATAAAGTGATATCTGGTTTAGAAATAATCCCCATTTTTAAGAGTAAATCTGAAAATTCAACAGTTTTAGAAAAAAATTAAATGAAACGTCGTTAAAAGTTTCAATTTTGCAAACAATTCTCGTCGTGGCAGTTCTTTGATAACTCTTTAAATGACAGATATCTGGTTTAGAAATAATCCCCATTTTTAAGAGTAAATTTCAAAATCCAACAGTTTTAGAAAAGAATTAAATGGAACATGTTAAATGTCTTTATTTTGCGAACAATCCTCGTCGTAGAAATTCTTTGGTAAATAACTGAAATATCTGGCTTAGAAATCATCTCCAATTTGAAGAGTAAATCTCGAAATCCAACAGGTTTAGAAAAAAAATAAATGGAACCTCTTTAAAAGTCTCTAATTTGAAAACAATCGTTCCTATTAGTGTTTGAGTCTGAGGATCATTGTTTCGAGAGAAATAAGCACTATTAAAATATTCACTAAATGTCTGAATACGCATAAGGGATATTGTTATAATTCATACTACCTTGAATTCTAGGTTTTTTTTCTAGACAGGAAAATTAATTTATTATTATAGTATAATGTTGACCAGCATATGATTGAAATAACCATAATAACTAATAATAATTGACATTTACCACGTTCGCTTTGCCAATTATAAAAACCCAGTAGCTCTTACTATTACCGTTTGGCTATGGAATAAAATAAAGAAGAATATAAAAATTCCATCCGCCAAATTAGCTTTTGCACGGGGCTTATTAAATTACCAGATATGGTAAGGAGTAGGAATTATCAAGTCGTAAATAATTTCTCCTGTAGTGTAGTAATATAACGTGGAATTTAATACTGCCTATTAGCATACGGAAGAGTGAAAAGTAATTATTAATCATTGATTAAATGGATGTGCCAATTAAAATTAAATTTTTCTTAGACGTGAGTAAAATAACACTGTTAGCCAGGAAAGCATCGCCTCTACTAGGTACGCTGCATTAAAATAAAATTAATTAAAAGAAAATTGTGAAATAGTTGATCGACCAATAAGCTGTTATTACGGTTATTAATCAATCGAAAAAGATCAATTCTTGCAACGTGACTAAAATAAGTAACCACCGCATCTTATAGAAGTGTGAAACAAATGTACGTATGGCGTGATAACAATAACAACAAAAATATCCCCAGCAAAAAATACTCTGTAGTAACATAACATAAGTATCCATTAACTACGTCGACAGGCATGGCTCTAATAACAAATCAATAACAATAAATCATCGTTAGGGATATCGTATCTTGTTACCTGCCTTGTATTGATTGTTAGAGCTGATAATACTAGTATTGGAACTGTTAAACTAAAAGACGATATAAGGAACATCTAAATGTACATGTAGATAATTTATAAAAATTAATCTTTGCGTTACAGGAACAGACAAACGCTTATTGTCTTGAAAAAATAAACAAGGTACTTTAAAGTAATTATAGCAGACATACAAACTATTAGAACAGGTCGGAAACTGGTAGATGGATGGTATTTGTACCACTTGTAATTTAAACTAGATTCCTCACTGCTAGCTTACCGCATTCAATGATGTTACCTTGCGTATTGTGTCGGTGATACATTCTTTCTGTCTCTCAGTCCCTTATTCTCTCATTCTTTCATTATTTTATTCACTCACAAATGTTTGAATTATTTCATTTTCTCACTCTTTCAATCCCCAATATTTCACTCTTTCACTCCTTCACTTTTTCACTCCTTCACTATTTCACTCCTTCACTGCTTCATTCCTTCACACTCTCACTCCTTCCCTCTTGCACGCTTTCACTCTTTCACTCTTTCATCTTACACTTACACGTTCATTATTTCACTCTTTCACTGTCACTCTTTCATTCTTTCACATTTCCATTTTTTTTTCATTCATTCACTCTCCCGTTCTTTTATTTTCTTATTCTCTTGTTTCCTCATTCTTTCATTGTTCTCTCATTCTTAAATTATTTCAGTATTTCATTTTTTCGCTCTTTTTTTCTTACATTACTTCATTTCTCATTCTTTTATTCTTTAATTTTTTCACTTGTTCATTCTTTTATTATTTCATTCTTTCATTTCTCATCCTCTCATTCTCACATTCTTTCATTCATTCATTATTCATTTTCTCATCCTTTAATCCTCCCATTATTGAATTGTCTCACTGTGTCATTCTCTCATTTTTTCATTTCTCATCCTCCGATTCTCTCATTCTCCCATTGTCTCATTCAGTCATTCTTTCATTCTTCATCCTCTCATTCTCTCATTCTATCATTCTTTCATTCTCTCCCTCTCCCATTACCTCATTCTCTCATTCTTTCATTCTTTCATTTCCTCATGCTCTCATTATTTCATTATCTCATTCGCTCCTCTCTTTCATTCTCCCATTATCTCCCATTATCCCATTCTCTCAATCGCTCATTCTCTAATTCTCTCATTTTTCATTCTCTCACTGTTTCATTATTTCACTCTTTCACGCACGCTTCCACTCTGTCACTACTTCATTCATTCAGTCCTTCGTTATTTTGCTCTTCTACTCCTCCACTCTCTCACTCCTTAACTCCTCCACTCTTTCGCTCTTTTACTCTATCATCTTACACTCTTTCATTCTTTAACGCACGCTTTCACATTGTCACACTTTCATTATTTCACTAATTCGTTCTTTCACTGTTTGATCTTTCACTTTTTCAATCATTTTCTTATTCTCTCTTTTCCTCATTTTTTTATTGTTCTCTCATTCTTAAATTATTTTGTTTTTTCACTCTTTATTTTTTTCATTACTTCATTTCTCATTCTTTCATTTTTTACTTGTTCATTTTTTCCTTAGTTCATTCTTTCATTTTCTCATCCTCTAATCCTCTCTTACTCCCATTATTTCATTCTCTCATTCACTCATTTTTTCATTTCTCATCCTCTGATTCTCTCATTCTCCCATTATCTCATTCTCTCATTCTGTCACTCTTTCATTATTTCCTTTTTCATCTTCTCAATCTGTCATTTTCAAATTATCATAATGCTCTCATTCTGTTATTATTTCATTCTCTCGTTCTCCTATTACCTCATTCGCTCTCTCTGATTCTCCCATTCGCTCATTCTCTAATTCTCTCATTCTTTCATTCATTTTTTTCTCATTCTATCACTCTTTCATTCTTTCATGCTTTCATGCTTTCATGCTTTCATTTTTCATTCTTTCATTCTTTAATTCTTTCATTCTTTCCTTCTTCCGTTCTTCCGTTCTTCCGTTCTTCCGTTCTTCCGTTCTTCCGTTCTTCCGTTCTTCCGTTCTTCCGTTCTTCCGTTCTTTCGTTCTTTCGTTCTTTCGTTCTTTCGTTCTTTCTTTCTTTCATTCTTTCATTCTTTCATTCTTTCATTCTTTCATTCTTTCATTCTTTCATTCTTTCAATCTTTCATTCTTTCATTCTTTCATTCTTTCATTCTTTCATTCTTTCATTCTTTCATTCTTTCATTCTTTCATTCTTTCATTCTTTCATTCTTTCATTCTTTCATTCTTTCATTCTTTCATTCTTTCATTCTTTCATTCTTTCATTCTTTCATTCTTTCATTCTTTCATTCTTTCATTCTTTCATTCTTTCATTCTTTCATTCTTTCATTCTTTCATTCTTTCATTCTTTCATTCTTTCATTCTTTCATTCTTTCATTCTTTCATTCTTTCATTCTTTCATTCTTTCATTCTTTCACGCACGCTTTCACTCTGTCACTCTTTCACTCCTTCACTCTTTCAATCCTTCACTTCTCCACTCTCTCACTCCTTTACCCTTTCACTCTTTCACCCTTTTTACTCTAGTACTTTACACTATTTCACTCTTTTGTCTTACGCTCTCATACCTTCATTCTCTCACTTTTTCATTCTTTCATGCATGCTCTCCCTCTATCACCCAGTCACTACTTCACTCTCTCACTACTTCACCTTTTCACTTTCTCGCTCTTTTACTCTATCATCCTACACTCTTTCATTCTTTTACGCACACTTTCACTCTGTAACTCTTTCATTATTTCACTATATCATTATTTCACTGTTTCATTCTTTCACTCTTTCAATCATTTTCTTATTCTCTCATTTCTTCATTCTCTTATTGTTCTCTCATTCTTAAATTATTTAGTTTTTTCACTATTTATTTCTTTCATTACTTCATTTCTCATTCTTTTATTGTTTCATTTTGTCACTCTTTCATTCTCTCATTCTGTCATTCTTTCATTTCTCATCCTCTCATTTTTTCATTCTCTTACTATCTCATTCTCTCATTATCCCGTTCTCCCATTATGTCATTCTCTCATATTCACATTCAAATATTCTTTCATTATTTCACTTTCTCATCTCTCATTCTCCCTTTATCTCATTACTTCATTCTCTTATTCTCTCATTATTTCATTTCTCATCCTCTCATTCTCACAATATCTCATTCTCTCATTCTTTCATTTCTCATCCTCTCATTTTCCCATTATCTCATTCGCTCATTCTCCTATGTTCCCATTATCTCATTATATCATTTTCTCATTCTCTAATTCTCTCATTCTGTCATTCTCTCATTCTTTCGTTTCTCATCCTCTCATTTTCCCATTATCTCATTCGCTCATTCTACCATTCTCCCATTCTCCAATTCTCCTATTCTCCTATTTTCCTATTCTCCCATTCTCCCATTATCCCATTATATCATTTTCTCATTCTCTAATTCTCTTATTCTTTCATTCTGTCATTCTCTCATGCTTTCATTCTTTTACTCTTTCTTTCTTCTTCATAATAACCGATTTATTCCGTGGCCGCCCGGTATTTTTTATCACTGATGGTCAAATTCCTGAATTACTCTAACTTACCACTACCATATTTTCAATAATTGATTGCATAACATTGCCGAGTCCCGCTGGAGATCTTATCTTATGAATGAAATTTACGCGATCGTTATTGCAAGCGACAAGTAACTTTGTTTATGAAATGATTCGATTTCAATTGAAAGTAACACCGAATCTAGATTAAAGTAATGTTGAGGCTCACGATTTATAATCACTGTGTGCTCAGGTGTAGCAACATTAAGTGTTAATCGGGGGCAAGTGGGGCTGCGGTAATGTTAAAATAAGTGAGTATATTTTTGTGCCAAAGAATTGTTTATATGAAAGGAATTTTCATGGAGATCAGAAAAATTAATTGAAGAATTTTTCTTAAAGAATTCTCTGGCTATTTGCAGCAGGGCATTTAACTTACTAAAGAAATCAGCAACAGGTCCAGTTTTCAAGGCAAATTAGACTATGGCATTTAAGGGAAAGTTTCCTGGAGTCAAACATATGCTGCCATTAAACTATTCGATATAATGATTTTCTTAATGCTAATATTAGGTTACTACACAAAACTGTGAGGGAAAGTTAACTGGTATCAAGAAATTGCCACGAAGTAAATGTACTAACGTAATTTAGGGTCCATTTAAAAAGAGACTGAAAGTTAACTGGCCTCAAAAAATTGTAGCCAGTTTATTCTACCGGTGCAAGTTAAGTTAGTACGTTTGAAAGTTTTCTTACTTTTATACGTAAAGAAATTTAATTAGCTCATTAAATCATTGCCAGTTAACTTCAATTGAATTAAACAATGTACAGTACACTTGGAAAGTTAACTGGTTCCAAGAAACTGCTCTCAGCTTACTTGTTTTAAGTAAATTTGGCTATTTAAAGAAAGTTAACTGGCTATTTAAAGAAAGTTAACTGGCGTAAGAAATGTAAGTTTTAACTGGCTTCCAGTAAACTACTCTAACATAAAAGTGGGTATTATTTGCAGTTAAGTTGAGAAAGTTAACTAGCTCAAAAAATCATTGCCAGTTCAGTTTTCCAACTTAGGTTGGAGAACTTTACAGGAAAGTTTACTGACTTCAGAAACGATTCAACTATTTAACATAAAGGTACTATTGGTTGTTGTTATACTTTCTAAGCGTTGTCTAAGGCTAAGGAAAATAATTAAAACAAACAAATAGTAAAAATATTAAACGCAGAATAGGAAAAAAATTAATACAAACACATACATCTAAGGAATATTATTGGATACAGAGGCCAAGACGAAATATATTTAACATCTACATTCGACGAGTAATACTTAGCGCATCGCTACCGACTGGAGAAAATTTGATCACGTGTCACCGGATCCCCGCAAACTGTCACTCCCAGATTCCGATCTCCTGTCGCACAACATATCACCCGTGTCAAGCGAACACCAGAATCCCAATTAGCATAATTCTCCTTCCTTAACCCCATCAGATACCTCTGCCTTCATCTGCTACGATTTACTCAATGCACGTACACTTCCTGTTTATATATCTCTGCTCCGACTAATTGGCGCAGTTACTTAACACATGCAACCTTATAAATCATTGTAATAATATGGCAGGTCATATTCACGTTAATGTGCGTGTAATTTATCTGGCTTTGGTAAAAATCGCCGGTTGGCCGGTAGCAGCAACGTCGAGATCATTCGCTGATTGACATAGCCTGGCTAGATGCTCTGCGAGCCGGAGGTGAGTGGGGCAAAACAATAAATACGGCACTGGTGCGTAGAATAAGACTAAAGAATATGACCATGTGAGGGAGACTGCACAAATTTATTTAACGTAGCAAAAGACTGTAAAGGAAAGTTTCCTGGTTTCAAGGAATTGTCGCTAATTAATGCGCTAACGTAAATTAGATAATTCATAGATATTAGGAAAGTCTTCTGGCTTCAAAAAATTTGCTATTTACTTGAAAACATTTAAAGGAAAGTTAACTAGCTTAGGAAATCATTGCCAGTTAACTTCCTCAATGTGAATTAAACAATTTACATTACAGTTAACTGGCTCTAGGAAATTACCGTACTTATTTGAAATACCAAGTTTAAAGTAAAGTTTTCTAGCTTCCCAAATCTGTTCTCAGTAAACCCACTTGATAAAAATTTGGCTATTTGAGCGATGGTATTTAATGAAAGTTAACTGGCGTCAAGAAACCTCCTTTAGTTTACTACTAACGCAAATCAGGACAGGAACACGTTGTCAGGTAACTATCCCAACCTAAACGTAGCTATTTGCACCAGGCCACTTACAGGAAAGTTAACTTGCTCAAGAAATCACTTTTCCAACGCAAATTAGGGTAAAGGAAAGTTTTCAGGCTTCAAAATCATGCAAGTTAATTAGCTCAAGAAATTACTGTCAGATCCTTTATTCAACGCGAATTAGGTTAGGTTAGGTTAGGTTAGGATCGTTAGGGCGTTTAATGGAAAGTTTACTGGCTGCCAGTTAACTTGTTCAAGAAATCACTGTAAGATCCTTTAAGGAAAGTTTCCTGGTTTAAAAAACATGCTGCCAGTAAACTATGTGTAAGAAAGTTAACTGTCAGATCGTTCTTTCAACGCTAAGCATGTTTGAGTGTTTGAGAGAAAGTTTTCTGGCTTCAAAAAAATGCCAGTTAACTTGCTCAAGAAGTCAAATCCTTTATTCAACGTAAGTGAATTAGGCTAGGGCGATTAAAGGAAAGTTTTCTGGCTCCAAAAGAATGCCAGTTAAGTTGCTCAAGAAATTATCGTCACATCGTTTTTTCAATGCAAATTAGGTTAGGGAGTTTAACGGAAAGTTTCTAGGCTCCAAAAGCATGTCTGTTAACTTGCTCAAGAAATCACTGTCAGATTCTTTTTTCAACGCAAATTAGGTTAAGGGAAAGTCTTCTGGCTTCAAAATCATGCCAGTTCACTTACTCAAATTACTGTCAAATTCTTTATTCAACGCGAATTAGGTTAAGGCGGTTAAAGGAAAGTTTACTGGCATCAAAATCATTCCAGTCAATTTGCTCAAGATACTACTGTCAGATCCTTTATTCAACGCAATTAGGCTTCAAAAAGCATGCCAGCTTATTCATACAAAAAATAACTATCAGATCTGTTAAGGAAAGTTTCCTGGTTTAAAAAACATCCTGCCAGTAAACTATTCAATAACATGGTTTCTGGTTTTACGTAGGACTGTAAAAGAAAATTATCTGGTTTCAAGAAATTGCTACCAGTTAAACGTACTAATATAAACAAGGCGATTCAAATAGAACGGTTCGTTTAAACGAAGGTTTTCTGGCTTACAAACAGGCGTCCACACACTCAACCAATAGGAAATTTCCTATTTACGTAAAGGCATTTAAAGGAAAGTTAAAAACTGTTTACATGGTTGAGAGTTAACTGGCTCCAGAAAATTGCTCTATTTAATTCAAATACTACGTTTAAAGGAAAGTCTTATGGCTTCCAAAAGATGTCAGTAAACTCGTTCAATAAAAATTTGGCTATTTGAATGGCGGTATTCAAAGGAAGTTAACTGGCGTCAAGGAAAACTGTCTTTTTATTCCTTCTAACGCAAATCAGGTTAGTATGAAAGTTTACTGGCTTGAGGTACATGCTGTCAGGAAACTAGTTCAATTTGAACGTAGCTATTTGTACCAGGGCACTTGAAGGAAAGTTAACTTGCTCAGGAAATTACTGTCAGATCGTTCTTTAAACGCTAAGTAGGTTAGAGTGTTTAAAGGAAAGTTTTCTGGCTTTAAAATAGTACCTGTTATCTTGCTCAATAAATTGCTGTCAGATTCTTTATTCAACGCATATTAAGGCTACGGCGTTTAGATGAAAGTTTCCTGGTTTCAAAGGCATGCCAGTAACTTGCTCAAAAAATTACTGTCAGATCCTTTATTCAACGCAAATTAGGTTAGGGCGTTTAATGGAAAGTTTTCTGGCTTCAAAAGCATGCCAGTTAACTTGCTCAAGAAATCACTGTTAGATCCTTTATTCAATGCGAATGAGGTTAAGGCGTAGAAAGGAAAGTTTCTTGACCCCAAAAGCATGCCAGTTAACTTGCTCAAGAAATTACTGTCAAATCCTATTTTACACAAATTAGGTTAGACCGTTTAAGGGAAAGTTTCCTGGCTTCAAAACAAGTTTCCACACATTTATTATTTACATGAAGACATTTAAAGGAAAGTTAACTCACTTAGGAAATCGTTGCAGTTCAATTTGAATTAAAAAGTTTACATGAATACAGCAGGAAAGTATTCCTAAATATGACTGGATGGTCGAGATGGTAGCGTACCTGCCTCTCACCCAAAAGTCCCGGGTTCAATTCCCGGTCGTGGCGATGGAAAATACTGTGAGAGGGATTTTTCCATTATACACGGATATTGGATGTGTGTCCCTTGTCTTTAAATGTGTAGCCCCCTCCCGCACAAGGCTCTTCTAGAGCCTTCTGGGATAAAGGGGGTCGTAATTACATGTGGTGTATTATATTATTTAAGTTAACTGGCTCTAGGAAACTGCTGATTATTTGTCCGTCGTTAAATAAAATACTGCATTTGAACTGAAGTTTTCTGCCTTCAAGAACATGTTGCCAGCAATCCCCTTCAATATAAATTTAGTTATTTCCAAGAAAGTATTTAAAGAAAGTTAAGACTAACCTTTCTGAGGGTCGTATTTTACTGTCTTGAAGAACACGTTGTCAGGAGCCTATTCCAATCTAAACGTAGCTATTTGCACCAGGGCACTTAAGGGAAAGTTAACTTGCTCAAGAAATCACTGTCAGATCCTTTTTCAAATGCAAATTAGGATAGGGTGCTTAAAGGAAAGTTTCCTAGCTTCAAAACAGGCGTCCACAAACTCAATCATATATGACATTTACTATTTACTTGAAGGGAAGTTAACTAGCTTAGGAAATCGTTGCCAGTTAACTTGAATAAAGAGATTTACATGGATGGATGGCAAGTTAACTGGCTCCAGAAAATTGCTGTTTCTCTGTCCGGCGTTTGCATGAAAGTCTTCTTCTAGATTTGCAAGACGGTATTTAAAGAAAGTTAACTAGCGACAAAAAACTACTGTCAGACTAATCTTTCTGAGGTTCGTATGTGTCCTGGTTTGAATAATACGCTGCCAGTAAACTGTTCCAATATAAACGCGGTCATTTGTAGCAGGACACTTAAAGGAAAGTTAACTGCTCAAGAGATTAGTATCAGATCCTTTATTCAACGTAAATTGGGTCAGGGCGTTTAAAGGAAAGTTTCCTGGTTTTAAAAACACATTGCCAGTAAACTATTCAATGCTTTTTGTTGTTATTGTGTTTTATTGGATGGCCCATATAGGAAAGTTAACTGGCTCAAGAAATCACTGCCAGATCCTTTTTCTAACTCGAATTAGATTAAGGTGTTTAAAGGAAAGTTTCCTGACCTGCGGTGCAATTAGTCCTGCCCAATTAAAAACAAATAAAAATATTTCCATAACTATATTTGCTCCAAATAGCACCATGGTAATTTTGTAAAAAATACTACTAGTTAAGTAGCCAAACATTAACATAACGCACCGATCGGAGAACACGTTAGCAGTGAATACCCCGGAGACAAGAGCATTCAAAGACTTATTTGGTATAATATGAGTACGCGGAGATTCTCTTCAAAGCCAATTTATTGAAGTAACTTCACGACTTGTCACGTTTATCGCATCATACAAATTTCGCCTTATATAGGGTGCTCCAAACGTAAGGAATGTAATTCATAATTTTTATGCCAAGGAGTAACTGTGCTTTATATTATCCACTTTATTTCTTTAGAGTAGTCATAGGTATATTTATTGAACGTCAATAAACTTCTGTTAGGTGTATGTAAAGGCGGTTTCAACTATCTTGGCTTTAGATTTACAAACAAATCAGTAATTTTTTTAATACAAAAATTAATTGCAAAATTAACCTCTTTGCTCACTTTAAAAAATACCACACTTATTAATTTTGCGGAGAATCTTGTAACGCGTAATATATCACACAGTGTGAAAAATATTGTGAGAACTTTGTGTGTTAATATTTATGCAGATTTAAAAATAAATTATCATAATTAAGCCGCAGCACGCTAAGTCCGATAACAGGTTGGTGCCACATTGTTTATACCATTTATTTATCGAGACCGTATAATCGATACGAGCGACACATAACAGTCATAAATATTTTGCTGAAATTGATTTTAATACATTAAATATTGATGTAGATGTGATGATTGCTGTTCATTATGTCGTCGCGCTCATATACTATTAAATATATTTACGGTTTGTTAACGTCTTTATAACACCTTTCTGTATGATTAATAAAGGCAAGCTTAAAAAGGTGCTATACAGGGTTTAGCGTAAATCTGGAAGTTTTTATTTAAATTTTTTTTATATTCTGGTGACCTAAGAATTTTTTATACTCTGTAGACTAAGTGCTGTGGTAAAAAGCATTTTTTTTTAACGGAATGTTGACTCAATATGCAATTTTTTCGTAGCCGCCCGGTATGAAATTTTGGGTTTTGCAACGTGGATCAAGTCCAGCTCGACTTAGTTAAATGACGGCTATTAAAACTGTAATAGCAACAACACAAAGAAGCTGATCTCATCCTTGGTAAGCTGAAACCTCTGCATTATGCCCGAGTCGCAAGCGTTCACCTCAACAAAAGCGTATTATTGACTTTAATATATGGCCGAATATTTGCCTCTACATATTATCCAAGGCATAGTTGAAGGACCTACATGTTATACAAGAAATGTATCTATTTAGCATAACGCCAGGTGATGATTCGAAATACCGCTGCTCGGGAGCGACTGAACGGCCACGGAAAAAAAGAATTAAAACCGCGGCATAATCAATTGGTTGTATCTCGTCTCTCGGGCGATCGAGATTAATTCCTGTTGAAATCAGCCTGGCTGAACTAGAGCGGTTGGTTGATGCCGTTATCATTACAAGCTGGATTTGCTATCAGCGAGATATTGATACACTGAGAGGATAATCGCAAACGCTTTGTTTCTTATCATGGTAAAATAACGTTAAAAAAACGTTAAATACGAATTTTTTCAACAAATAATCTAACTAATGTATATTTAAATATTATGTACCACAAGGATGCGCACTGGGCCCCTATTTCAGGGTTTCATCTTCTTGATGCTTCAATTCTAACCTCAACTTCAGGATCACATAACCTCACAAAAACAGGAGGATCTTATAGCTCGGAAGCAACTGGAGATATCGGTAAAATTAATTTTTCAGGTCAATGTTTTCCTAACAAAATATTGACTATGAAAAATAAACTCAATATTATGTAAAACTGGCATTTAAATGAATCAAGAAGAGCTACCACCACATCGCTATATGTTTAACTTAAATTAAAATTTGATAAAAGTATTTTTTACGGTCAATATTTTCCTAACAAAACATTGATTGCAAAAGAGAGTGTATAAATTATTTCCAAGGTCAGGGCTTCTTTGACAAAACATTGACTAGAAAAGGAGTCCCAATGATGGTTCAAAGAAAGCAACCAACACAAATGTTTAACTTAAAATATGATACAACATATTTTTTAGGGCAATATTTTCCTAACAAAACATTGACCATTAGGGTCAATAATTTCCTAACAAAACATTGACTGCAAAGAGAGCGTTTGTATTACATAAAATTAACCTTTCAAATATTTTAAGGAGAGAACGCACTACTATCTTGAAATATGGTACAAATTATTCCCAAGGTCCAAGGCTTCTGTAACAAAACATTGACTAGAAAGGGAATCCTAATGATAGTTCAAGGAGAGCAACCAACACAAATGGTTAACTTAATATATGGTAAAAGAATTTTTTAAGGCCAATGTTTTCCTAACAAAATATTGACTAGAAAAAATTAAGTAAACAGACCTTTAAATAGTTCAAGAAGAGCAACCACCATAAATACTTAACTTAAAATATGGTAAAAATAGTTTTTAAAGTCAATGTTTTCCTAACAAAACATTGACTGCGCAAGAGAGCGTTCGTGTTACTTAAAATTGACCTTTCAAATATTTCAAGTAGAGGAAGCGCGACGGCCGATTAACTTAAGTATAGTAGAAATTATTCCCAATGTCCAAGGCTTCTGCAACAAAACATTGACTAGAAAAGGAGTCCCAATGATGGTTCAAGGAAAGCAACCAACACAAATGTTTAACTTAAAATATGATAAACGTATGTTTTAAAGGCAATATTTACCTAACAAAATATTGACTATTAAGGTCAATATTTTCCTAACAAAACATTGACTGCAAAAAGAGCGTTTGTGTTACATAAAATTAACCTTTCAAATATTTTAAGGAGTGAAAGCACTACGGGTGATTACCTTGAAATATGGTATAAATTATTATTATAAATAAATCCCAAGGTCCAAGGCTTCTGTAACAAAACATTGACTAGAAAAGTAAATCTCAATGATAGTTCAAGAGCAACCAATACAAATGTTTAATTTTAAATATGGTTAAAGTAATTTTTAAGGCCTATGTTTTCCTAACTAAATATTGACTAGAAAAAATTACCTCAAAATTAAGTAAATAGACCATTAAATAGTTCAAGAAGAGCAACCACCATAAATATTTAACTTAAAATATGGTAAAAGTCGTATTTAAGGTCAATGTTTTCCTAACAAAACATTGACTGCGCAAGAGAGCGTTCGTGTTACTTAAAATTGACCTTTCAAATATTTCAAATAGAGGAAGCGCTACGGCCGATTAACTTAAAATGTGGTAGAAATTATTTTCCAAGGTCCAAGGCTTCTGTAACAAAACATTGACTAGAAAAGGAGTTCCAATGATAGTTCAAGGAGAGCAACCAACACAAACGTTTACCTTAAATTATGATAAACGTATTTTATAAAGGCAATATTTTCCTAACAAAACATTAACTATTAAGAATATTTTCCTAACAAAACATTGACTTCAAAAAGAGCTTTTGTATTACATAAAATGAATCTTTCAAATATTTTAAGGAGATGAAGCACTATGGGTGATTACCTTGAAATACGGTATAAATTATTTCCAAGGTCAAGGCTTCTGTAACATAACATTGACTAGAAAAGGAGTCCCAATGATGGTTCAAGGAAAGCAACCAACACAAATGTTTAACTTAAAATATGATAAACGTACATATTTATTAAATCCAATATTTTCCTAACAAAATATTGACTATTAAGGCCAATGTTTTCTTAACAAAACATTGACAGCAAACGAGGGTGTGAGAATTATTAATTGATTTTTCAAATATTTCAAGTAGAGGAAGCACTACGAGCGATTAACTTGAAATATGGTAGAAATATTTCAGGTCAAGGATCAAGGCTTCTATAACAAAACATTGACTAAAAAAGAAGTCCCAATTTTAAATAAAATTGATCTTTTAGAGGGATTAAGAAAAGCAGTCTCCGCAGATAGTAACCTCAAACTTCGAAAGCAATATTTTCAAGGCCTAAGTTTTGCTAACAAAACATTGACTAGAAAATGGATCGCAGTATTAGCTAAAATTGACAATTTAAACACAATCAACCACCACAGATTTTTAACCTGAAATGCAATAAAAGAATTTTTCAGTCAAGGTTTATCTAAGATTGTAAAGACACCTTCAAGTCCAATATTTCTCTAACAAAACATTGACTACAAGGGGTGCATCCATATTAAGTAAAACTGACCTTTAAGTGTTTCATGCGGAAGCAAAACTGACCATATAAATTGTCCAAGAACAGCAATCAATACAAATCTTTAATATGAAAAATAGTAAAACTATTTTTGCAAGGTCAATGTTTCTGCTTTAAAGAAACATTTAACAAAACATTGATGTAAAAGAAAACCTTCGATTACGTAAATTTAGTATTTTATATGTTTTAAGTAGAGGAAGCACTACAGACGTTAACACGAAAATGGTATAAATTATTTCCAAGGTTAAGATTTCTGTAACAAAACATTGACTGGAAAGGTTTCTCTAAAATTGCTAAAACAAAACATTGACTGCAAAGGGTGCAACCTTATTAAGTAAAATTGGCCTTTTAAATATTTCAAGGAGAAGCACTACTGACCAGAAATTAAGTAAAAATTAATTTTCTAGGCCAAGAGTTCTATCACAAAACATTGACTAGGAAAGGAACAATATTAAGTAAAATTGACCTTTTAAATAGGGACCATCCATATTAGGTAAAACTGACCTTTCAAATATTTCAAGAGGACTACGCACGTTTAACCTGAAACATAGTAGAAATTATTTTTCAATGCTAAGATTTTTGTAACAAAACATTGACAAGAAAAGTAGTCGCAATATTAAATAAAACTGACCTTTTAATTAGTTTAAGAACGTCTTGTCGATGCTCCTGCTCAACCTCAACCCTTCTGCTAAAAGTATTTCAAATGTGCTCGATAGGGTTGCAGTCTGGCGAATTTGCTGGCCAAACCACGTGATGTATGTCCTTATTTCAAATATTTTAAGAAATATCGCGACTAGTGACACTCTTTGATTCGTTCGGTATAAACCACCATTGGCGAGAGCAACGTTTTGTTACTAAATTTCGAAATTTACCCCACATTTCTCCCTTTGTATGTTTTCAGGTCACATTTTGCCACTTATACCGCGATATGTTCATTTAATCAATCACCATGCGGCCATAATACGTGCAAATAGCGCCCATCCTGGCACAAAACAAAGCAGTGAGGTATAAAGTGGGTTCGTTGACAATAGACGAGCAACATTTTACGGTAATTTGATGTTCAGACGATCATGAAATGCATTATCGGTGGCGGCTCGTTGCACGGCTGTGCATCGGCCAGACTTGCCCGTATGGGTTTTAAATTTCCGGCGGTGGACGGGTCGATGGTACAGCGGATGGGTTATTGTTTATGCCTCGACGGAAAGCTGAGCGGTCGGCCGGCAAATCACCCACATAATTATCAACACACCCATCGGTAATTACACGACTGACTCATCTGCAATCACCGCATAAACGCCTAGCGTGCTGCCCATAGGCGTTCGTAGAAAAAATTCCAAGGCGGAACAATAAAACGTAATTTAGTCAACTACGTACAAATAAACAGTATATTATATTACAATAAAGATGAATAATTATAGCCCTATATAAGATTTTAGAGTGGCGGTGAGCTGCCTCTACAGATAATTAACCCCAAACCTTGCAAGAAGTATTTTTCAAGGCCAGGGTTTCTCTAACAAAATATTGACTTGAAAAAAGTATCGCATTAACTAAAACTGACTATTTAAACAGCTTGAAAAGAGCAACAACTGTAAACGTTTCACTGGAAAGACAGGTACGTCTCCATATAATTCAAGAAGAGCAACTATCACTAATTTTTATTCTGAAACATAGTAAAAGTATTTTTCAAGGCCAGTGCTTCTCAGCAAAACATTGACTACAAAAGAGAACCTCTATATTAAGGACAATTGACCTTTTAAATAGCCAAGAAGAGAAATCACACTATGGACATCTAACCTGAATGATGGTAGAAATTATTTTCTAGGCAAGGCTTTCGTAGTAAAATATTGACTAGAAGTGTCAATATTAGGTAAAATTGACCTTTTGAGTAGTTTAGAACGAGCTGTCTCCATAGATAACCAAAAATTTGGCAAGAAATATTTTTTAAGGCCAAGATTTCTCTAACAAAACATTGACTAGAGAAAGGTCAATGTTTCTGTAACAAAATATTGACCAGAAGAAAGGTGTCAATATTAAGTAAAATTGAGTGTTTGAGTGGTCTCCTTAGATAATTAACAAAAAATTTGGCAATTGTTTTTCAAGACCAAGGTTTCCCTAACAAAACATTGACTACAAGAGGGGATCGCAATATTAAGTAAAAATTGACATTTAAACAGTTTAGGAAGAGCGTTCAACTTGAGAGACTGTACAATAACTGCTAGTGTTTAATTTGAATTAAGCTAAAAGGTATTTTGAGGGCTAAGGATTTTCTAACAAAACATTGACTGAAATAGTTTTGGTATTAAGTAAAACTAGCTTTTATCGTTAAATGAGGGAATATATAAACCTTTTAAACGTCTCTCTATAGTATAAGAGAAATCATTACAGGCCTTTAGCCTGAAACGTGATAAAAGTATTTTTCAAGGCTCTAACAAAATATTGACTAAAAAATAAAACCTCTGTTTTAAGTAATACTAATAATGTTTTAACAAGTGGCATCATTACGGGCGTTTAATCTGAAACACGGTAGAAATTATTTTATAATGCAAAGGTTTCTGTAACAAAACATTGACTAGAAAGAGTCTCAAATGAAATTGACATTTTTAAAAATGTAGTTTGAAACGAGCTGTTTCTACAGACCTGGCAAGAATTATGTTTTAGAGCCAAGATATCTCTAGCAAAACATTGACTAAAAAAAGGATCGCAGTATTAAGTTAAAGAGTTTAAGGAGAGCAACAATCGTAAGTGTTTAACTTGAAAGACGGTGAAAGTATTTTCGGAGCCAAGGTTTTTCTAACAAAACATTGACTAGAAGAAATAGCTTTGGTATTAAGTAAGACTAGCTCAATATTAAGTAAAACTGACCTTTTAAATAGTTTAGAATGAGCCCTCTCTACAGATAATTAACCATAGATCTGGCAAGAATTATTTGAAGGCCAAGATTACGCTAACAAAACATTGACTAGATAATGAGTCTCAATATTGAATAAAACTGACCTTTTAAACAACTTAAGAACATCAATCACTGCAAATACTTATAGCTCCAAGTCTGGTAAGAGGTATACTTTAAGTTGAAGTGTCCTATAACAAAATATTGACTAGAAAAAATGATTGCAATATTAATCAAACTGACCGTTTAAATCGTTTAAAAAAAAGCAACCGCCAGAGATATTTGACTTGAAACATGGTTGCTAATAGTCATCTAATTAGTCATTTGGACGAAATTAAAAAAACAATCTGTTCATATGATTAAATGGATGACTAATAGCAATTTGAAAATTCTTCAAAAATTATTTGAAAATTTTACATTTTTCAAAAATTATTAAAAAATTTTACATTTTTCAAAAATTTTTTGAAAAATTCGTTTCTTTTTTGTTCAAATGATTAATTGGAATTAGCAACTTGAAAATTTATAGAAAAATATTTTGAAAAATGTGCAATAAAAATTATTGAAAAGTGTAAAATTTCCAAGGTGATAGTCATCCAATTAAAATCATTCGAACAAAATTTCCTATCACTTCGTTTGTGGCGAGCTGGAAAGAAAATTTTGTATCGAAATTATATTTTCGATTATTATACAAACTTAAAGTCACAGAATTTATATTTAAATTTTGTAGCAGATAATAATAAATAATAAGCAGCAACTACAAATATCGTCCGTGGAGTGGAACTGTAAAATAAAATCCTAACTAATGGCCCTCTAGTTTACCCGACTTGTGTTCGTTGGATTTTTGGGCATTTAAAATCCATCGATACATATTCCAACATAAGCAAATAAACTTATCTATACCGATCCTAACAAACTAAAACAGGACCAGTTCGTACGTGTAAGTAGTTTGCCCACGAGACATAAATCTATCTCTAGCAAATTCGCACGATCAGGCGCTAAAATTATATATCTAGTCTCAGTAGAACGCCAAACATAGACCGAAATCCTGCAAGTGCCATAACGTGATTTAGATTCTCGCACCGTCGGGACGCTTCGATGCAGCTATACCGCTGAAGAGAGAAAGAAAAAGGGCACCTAGGAGACTCATAATAGCACAGTTGCTACCGTTGAACTAATTCTAGTTACATACAATAAATTAACCCACGATTAGCACTGTTACACCTCATACCCCTCGTAAATATCATCGATTCAATTTTAAGTAAATACGCAATATTGGCGCCCAACGTGAGGGCAATTCCTCGCTCTTTTAACCAATCCTGTCGCTTTCCTCTCGGGGTAAATGCAAGTTACTTTTACAACTGTGTGTGCGCAACTGCTCATAAAACTTATCACGTACATAAACAATCCTGTACTTAAGCGCATATCGGAACGGCGCAATTAAAGTAAAGCGAATCTATGCAAATCGCGCTCTTTCCAATTAATAAAACTAAATTATTGAGCCGTTTTGTCGCGTTTTGCTTCACACCTACCTCGGCTATGAGGAAATTGACGACGCGCCGGCGGAACGGTGACAGTAAGTGTGGAGTGGACATCGCCGGAGCGTTGAACTTAATCTCTTGAAGAAGTACGCTTCAATATCTCGTTCGGAATAATTATTATGGCTGCTCTAAGCCCGATATTACAATTATGATAGCGTTATCCTAAGTGACAGGGAGATTTACGGACACCATTAATATTAAATTTAATTAATTTAGTTTGTCAATAATTTTATTCGTTTAGAAACAAATCATATTATAATGAATGACGGGTGATTTAAATGCTGCAGTATTTCATTTTCGTTGTTTATTGAGACAGGAAACATTTATTTGAATCTCTAGATTTTAGTAGAAAAACTCGCTTTAATCTTGGAAAGTATTTTTATTCATTTTTCAAGTTAAAAATCTGTGGTGATTCCTTTACTTCAACTAATTAAGGGTCAGTTTAACTGTACTATGGTTCAATTTTCTCGTCAATGTTTTGTTTATACTTTTGCCTAAATATTGAGACTCCTCTGCAGGTTAATGATTTGTTACAGAAATCCTGACCTTGAGAAATAAGTTCTACCATGTTGCAGACTATTTAAAAAGTCGATTTCTAAAACTGAAGGTCGCAGTTTAGTCAATATTTTGTTAGAGAAATATTGGCCTTGAAAAATACTTTAACAATATTTCAAATTAAACGCCTTTTTTTATTGCTCTTCCTAAACTATAAAAAAGTAAGTTTTATTTAATACCAAGTTTCCTTTTCTAGTCAATGTTTTGTTAGAGAAAAATTGGCCGCGAAAAATACTTTTCCCCAACTTGAAAATTTTTCAAACATTTTTCGAAAAACGTCAAATTTTCAAGTTGTTAATATGTAGTCATCCAATTAATTATTTGAACAAAATATTTCAAAAAGTTTTTGGAAAATTTTCAAGTTGATCCTCATCCAGTTTGAGCTTTTTCGAAAAGTTGCTAAGTCATTCAATTAGTCATTTGAACAAAATTTAGGAAAAAATCTGGTCAATCATTTGATCAAAATATTAAATAAATAAATTAAGAAAAAACTCCTAAACTGCCGAGATGAAATTTACAAGTTTACCTACGACCCAACCTCCAAACTAACCAAAGCATCGTTATAACAGACAACTGCATCACAAGAGACTCACCGTGTAGCTTCCTGAGTGTTTCAATTCCACTTTAATAACACTCTGTTATCGAAGCAACATTTATCTTAGAACAATCTTAATAATTCCTAGTTATATGTTAATGTATCCACACAAGAAATAGATGTGCAAGTATTTATATTGTTAATAAAGCGTACATTCAATGTGCATCTGTTTTGATACGATTCAGCCAGCAGCCAACAGAACTTATTGAAAAGAAACATCAATTATGTCCCTACTTGTTTATTAAACGGAGCAAAACAAGCATAATGCGGGGAACGCATAGCCAGGAAATAATGGATTTCATTTTCTTGGTTGTGAATGGATGGCTAGTACTTGATGTGATAGATTACCTAACTGGTTCTCTTCCTTGTTTATGCTTTAATATTTATATTACAAGGTGTGCTGTATGTAAATGCAAAGGACAACGGTTCGAAAGGATAATTTCATAAATAATTCATGGCGCAATATTGTCGATATTTCTAGAGACGGACTGAGATGAAAGTTTTATTCCATTTATAATTTACTTAGTCTAGTTTTTCATTCGCAACAATTACGCACTAAATATCTGAAGTCGGAAAAATATTTTTATAAACAGAGCCTGTACTGGTTTTAATGTTTTTATTGATCTAACTATGAAGGTAATCAAGCATCGAAAAATGGAATAGAAAAAAGTGTGAAAAGCTTAAAGTTTTCCATCACTGAATGGCCGCATAACAAAGCCTTCTACGTCGATGAATGCCGGCGACTCATTTTTACACTTCCCGCCCTCCTAATCCAAACTTAATTAAGGGATAACGAAAATCGGAAAACTTAATAAAGCCCTCGAAAACTGCTAAAAACGGACGGTAATGTATCGGAAGTGAATTTTATGTTAACGCCTGTTTGGTTCCCTTTGAAGTTTGATTCATCTTTGCTTTGTGTGGCGGATACTCGTTTGGTTATAACCACTTCCGGGGTAAAAAAGCGTAGCGCGCGGTCGACAAAATTGAAAATTAATTTCCCATGTTCCACGCGTGTGTTTAAAACGCTGACAGCTTTAATAAAAGTATCTTTATGTCTTCAGTAGTGCACTGTTGCGTTCGTTATAAAAAGGCGTTGCGTAGAGAACGTACTGTATATATAAGAACTGTCAAAGGAAGGTGGAGGGAAGGACACAACTGCGCGCAACATAATAAAATCAATTCGCGATCCGTTTTGAAGGGAGTTTAAAATGTAGGATTTACTCAGACATGAATTTCTCCAAAAGAGATACATCATCTATCTATTTTATTGCTACGCTCTGATTGATTACATTTATTTTCCTTTCTGCAGCAGAATCTTGTTTCCACTTTTGTCATATCTCACGCTAAGTGGGGAGATCACAAGTGGAGAGACTGTTTTTTTCTTATTGACGTTTATATAGAAGGGATTAGACTTCGTTATGGACTGTAACTACGTTACTGCAAAATTCTGTATTATTTCTTTTGCCGAAGAAGAAAATGCGTTTAATGGTGGAATAATAATATTGCAAAATTAAACAATGTTACAGCAACATCTTACACACGTCGCATCAGAACGTTTTCTATTAATCGTTGAATAAAATAGTTTTACAAAAATGTTCTCTTTTATGCATATAAAATATATAATGCGATCTTAATTTTATTGGTTTAGTCATAGGCAAAGACCATGAAAACCATTTTAAATATAACTAATGTCACAAACGTGGTAATAATGTTTTCATTAAGGGGGACGTTGTTATATAGCAGCTTCCCCAGGGTTAACATTACAGAAAAATGGAAAGTGACTAACGTTACAACATAATACAAGTGCCTAAATTCTTAAATTTGGTTACATTAGTCGTTTAAAAGAAGACCACAAAAAACATTTTTAACACAACTAATGTCACAATCGTTGTAAATGGTATTTCTAGGGATCATTTGATGGCACAAAGCGATCAAGACATTGCAATTTTTTTATAATATTTTTAAACTTTCCTTAATACGTAATAATTTTTATTAGGGGGGAAGTTGTTATATAGCAGCTTCCCCAGGGTTAACATTACAGAAAAATGAAAAGTGACTAACGTTAAAGCATAATACAAATGCCTAAATTCTTAAATTTGGTTGCATTAGTCGTTTAAAAGAAGACCACAAAAAACATTTTTAACACAACTAATGTCACAATCGTTATAAATGGTATTTCTAGGGATCATTTGATGGCACAAAGCGATTAAACATTGCAATTTTTTTATAATATTTTTAAACTTTCCTTAATACGTAATAATTTTTATTAGGGGGGAAGTTGTTATATAGCAGCTTCCCCAGGGTTAACATTACAGAAAAATGAAAAGTGACTAACGTTAAAGCATAATACAAATGCCTAAATTCTTAAATTTGGTTGCATTAGTCGTTTAAAAGAAGACCACAAAAAACATTTTTAACACAACTAATGTCACAATCGTTATAAATGGTATTTCTAGGGATCATTTGATGGCACAAAGCGATTAAACATTGCAATTATTTTATATTTTTAAACTTCCCTTAAAACGTAATAATTTTTATTAGGGGGGAAGTTGTTATATAGCAGCTTCCTCAGAGTTAATATAATAGAAAAAAATTTTGTGATGATCTAAATGCCTAAATTTTTTAATTTGCTTGAATCAGTAATTTAAAAGAAGACTGCAAAAACCATTTTAAACACAACTCATGTCACAATCTTCGTAAATGAGATTTCTAGTGATCGTTTGATATCACAATACCATCGAAACAATTGCTGATTTTTAACAACAATTGAAATCACATAATAATGTTTTCATTAAGGGGGAAGTTGTTATATAGCATCTTCCCCAGTGTTAATATTACAGAAAAATGGAAAGTGACTAACGTTAAAGCATAATACAAATGCCTAAATTTTTAAATTTGGTTGCATTAGTCGTTTAAAAGAAGACCACAAAAAACATTTTTAACACAACTAATGTCACAATCGTTGTAAATGGTATTTCTAGGGATCATTTGATGGCAGAAAGTGATCAAGACATTGCAATTTTTTTATAATATTTTTAAACTTCCCTTAAAACGTAATAATTTTTATTAGGGGGGAAGTTGTTATATAGCAGCTTCCCCAAGGTTAACATTACAGAAAAATGGAAAGTGACTAACGTTAAAGCATAATACAAATGCTTAAATTCTTAAATTTGGTTGCATTAGTCGTTTAAAAGAAGACCACAAAAAACATTTTTAACACAACTAATGTCACAATCGTTGTAAATGGTATTTCTAGGGATCATTTGATGGCACAAGGCGATCAAGACACTGCAATTTTTTTATAATATTTTTAAACTTCCCTTAAAACGTAATAATTTTTATTAGGGGGGAAGTTGTTATATAGCAGCTTCCTCAGAGTTAATATAATAGAAAAAAATTTTGTGATGATCTAAATGCCTAAATTTTTTAATTTGCTTGAATCAGTAATTTAAAAGAAGACTGCAAAAACCATTTTAAACACAACTCATGTCACAATCTTCGTAAATGAGATTTCTAGTGATCGTTTGATATCACAATACCATCGAAACAATTGCTGATTTTTAACAACAATTGAAATCACATAATAATGTTTTCATTAAGGGGGAAGTTGTTATATAGCATCTTCCCCAGTGTTAATATTACAGAAAAATGGAAAGTGACTAACGTTAAAGCATAATACAAATGCCTAAATTTTTAAATTTGGTTGCATTAGTCGTTTAAAAGAAGACCACAAAAAACATTTTTAACACAACTAATGTCACAATCGTTGTAAATGGTATTTCTAGGGATCATTTGATGGCACAAAGCGTTCAAGACATTGCAATTTTTTTATAATATTTTTAAACTTCCCTTAAAACGTAATAATTTTTATTAGGGGGGAAGTTGTTATATAGCAGCTTCCCCAAGGTTAACATTACAGAAAAATGGAAAATGACTAACGTTAAAGCATAATACAAATGCTTAAATTCTTAAATTTGGTTGCATTAGTCGTTTAAAAGAAGACCACAAAAGACATTTTTAACACAACTAATGTCACAATCGTTGTAAATGGTATTTCTAGGGATCATTTGATGGCACAAAGCGTTCAAGACATTGCAATTTTTTTATAATATTTTTAAACTTCCCTTAAAACGTAATAATTTTTATTAGGGGGGAAGTTGTTATATAGCAGCTTCCCCAGGGTTAACATTACAGAAAAATGGAAAGTGACTACCGTTAAAGCATAATACAAATGCCTAAATTCTTAAATTTGGTTGCATTAGTCGTTTAATAGAAGACCACAAAAAACATTTTTAACACAACTAATGTCACAATCGTTGTAAATGGTATTTCTAGGGATCATTTGATGGCACAAAGCGATCAAGACATTGCAATTTTTTTATAATATTTTTAAACTTCCCTTAAAACGTAATAATTTTTATTAGGGGGAAGTTGTTATATAGCAGCTTCCTCAGGGTTAATAGTACATAGAAATAGAACGCGACTGACGGACAAACTATAATCCAGTTGCCCATAAATTTAGACACAGACCATGAAAACCATTTTAAATACAACTAATGTCACAGCCATCGTAAATTATATTTCTAATAGTCATTTGATTGTAATGCAATCGAAACAATTGCTGACTCTTTTTGAAGTATTTAAAATCATAATGTTTATATTAACAGGGAAGTTGTTATATAGCAGCTTCCTCAGGGTTAATATTATAGAAAAATTTTTAGTGACGATAAGGTATAATCTAAATGCCTAAATTTTTGAATTTGCTTGAATCAGTAATTTAAAAGAAGACTGCAAAAACCATTTTAAACACAACTCATGTCACAATCTTCGTAAATGAGAATTCCAGTGATCGTTTGATATCACAATACCATCGAAACAATTGCTGATTTTTAACAATAATTGAAATCACATACTAATGTTTTCATTAAGGGGGAAGTTGTTATATAGCAAAACAGTAAGAACTAGAATGTATCTATTGTCGTATCTCCCTTTGAACTTCAACACTTTAACATTTTTAACGCGAATGCGGAGGAGGGAATCAAATTATAATCCCGAGCGACTTGGAAGGTGACATTACGGTGTCGGTAAGCACTTTTGTAGTTTGATTTTCTCTGAGGGCTTTTAGTTAAACAGAAAAAGACTCACCCTGAGTGATCTCATAAAAAATGTACACAGGCACATTAACGAACAGAAAACCAGGGCTTTATCATGATTTAAGTGTTTGTGACGTGTCGAAATTTTTACAAAACTATACCGTGGTGTTACTCGTTAATTTCCATCAGATTAACATCTCGGCGATGTGTGCGTCTTCCCGGTTTGCGCTGCGATTCTGGAACGACGCCACCAGAACGCCAGGATGAATATTAAGAGGGGCACGTTTCTACGGCAATGTAAGCTTAATATGGAACGTAATAAATGTTCACCTGTCAGTGCAATAATAGCCCAGACTTGGAAAACAGTGCAAGCCGGCGAAATAAATATCGTATATTAAATTCATCTTTTAGTCTAGTCTAGGACATTAAGCGTCGGAAGATGGAGGGAATGTAAAAGAGGAACGTCGGTGACTAGTCAAGGAGGAGGAAATGTAAATTTTTAGCTGGTAGAAGTGCGTTGTATAAAAGTGTAGAAAATGGCGAAGGCGCCAGTGCGAGAGATTTACTGTCTAATGTATAGTGACGTTAGTCACGGTCGGAATTTGTTAAATAATAAATATCGATGATATTGCCGGGGTAATATCACTTATTCTTTATAGGATTCTAATTCTTATAATTATCCGAGAGAAATCATATAAAAATGATAACCAGCTAAACACTTGATGGCTTCTATCTCTAATATTTGGTTACATAAACTTTACACGTTCTTGCAGCAAATGCTGTCGAGGTAACACCATCGAGCACGTTTTGTTTGCAGCGTCTAAAACTAATTCTCCCCCGTTAAGTTTGCTAAGTTGTGCGGTGAACACTTTGAAACTCCACAAGGCGCGGAATGTGGATGTACATTTCCGACCAATTAATGCAGATGCTGTTCAAACATTTGTGTATCTTGGTAGGTATAGATCATACAATTATTAGACACTTAATATTCTATGAGATTCAAAATTAGACTGACGAGTCGCCCGATATTTTCTAAATATTTAAAAATCGACTTAATATAAGGATAAAGTTTGCAGAATAATTCATCTTTAACGCTTAGTTTTGATACAATAAGTAAATCATGTATCCAAGTATAGCGGCATTCTGCGAACGAAGAGTAGAACAATCCCCATGGAATCACTAAAATATGATAATATTAGAGGGCCTTATGAATTTTTATGGCCGCAATTTGAATTTATTATTACCTCCTGAAATAATATCAGACGGGAATATTTTCGCTATTATTTAAAATTCTGCCGGAGTCGCCGGGTAGCGGCATACCCTCAAGCTCGGTAAATATGAAGACATTGGCGGTTTACAGTGCGTAGGGGACTGGAAACAGAATTAAGGATAAGAAAGGCGATATACCAGAATAATCCTTTAGGCGACCTCTTTGGAATCCTTTAGAGATTTGTGTTAATATTATTCATATAAAAGAAGGTATTTTTTAGTTAATATTAAATTTCTTTCTCGCATCAGCCTTTATAGAAATACTAAAAGAATGTTTCTTCAGTAATATAAGTAAAGTGAACAATGAGCATTATGCCTAGCTTTTATACTAGCGCAAAATATATATTTCATATATTTACTAAACTATAAAAAAAGTGTACATATACAAAAATATATTTTTTTATTTATTCGTAACAGGAAACCTCAAGTTTGCGGCTTCAATGATTAACTGAATTTATTTCGCGTGCCGGTACAGTGGAGACACATTCCTGTGGAAAATAAAGTTAAAGTAATTTTTTTACTAAAGCTCCGGCGTTTTATTTTGATTATATCGCGTTAAGTTGAAATTATGCAATCCATCAACTTAAAATTCCGAAACGAAAGAGAACTGTCGGTCTGGAAATTTTAAGGTTTATGATCCTTTCCAAACAAATTCAGTCATGAAAGTTATTTCTCCATAATTTTTTTCTTAAGTAATGAAAGCGGCTGGATTGCCTGTTTACATATTTGCAAGCATTTTATTTCTTTTACGACAAAGAAAACAGAATTGCGTAATTATATTTATTCCTGCTTGTTTATCTTGTAAAAACAATATAAGGTCAACTTATTCCTACACAGTACAGAATGTTTCCAATAGAGAGAAAACACACAATAAACTACTTTATCTTCACACCAGGTCAGACTAATCCACTGTCAGCTGTTCACCTGTTGGTTTATTTATATTCAAGTGTGTTATTATTTTTACAGGATCATGGCTAATGGCTTATTATTCATACACCGAATGGTTCAATATGTAAGAGGTGTATTCCAAACATGTTTACATTACTTTGTTTACACAAAATTATAAAAGGAGCAATAAAAAAAATCACTGAACTAATTATAACTACGTAATAATTAAGACTAATTCTGCATAAACACAGCTCACAGAAATTAGTAAGTAATTTACCATAACGCTAGTTAATAATGTCATGGTGATCGACATATCACACGCACACTTGAGTATAAATAAACCAACAGGTGCACAGTTGACAGTAGACTAGACGGACCTGAATTTTAAAACAAAGTATTTTAGTGTGTGCTTTCCATACTGGAATCAAATCATTGTGTGCAGTTGTGTAAGAATGTATCGACCATATAAGTGGAATAAATAGAGCTACGCAGTTACGACCCACTCCACTCTTAAAAGAAACACAAAACGCTTCTAAATACGCAAACAGGCAACCCAGCGTATTTTTTCACAACCGCTTTCATTACTTAAAAGAAAAGTAACGGAGGAATAACTTTTATGACTGTATTTGTTTGGAAAGGATCATAAACCTTAAAATTTCCAGACCGACAGCTCTCTTTCGTTTCGGAATTTTAAGTTGATGGATTACATAATTTCAGCTTAACGCGATATAATCAAAATAAAACGCCGGAGCTTTTGTGAAAAAAAATCACTTTAACTTTATTCTCCGCAGGAATGTTTCTCCACTGTACCGGCACGAGAATAAATTCAGTTTTAATCCCTGAAACTTGAGGTTTTCTGTTACGTAAGCGAATGTGGTTTTTTATAGTTTGGCAAATATATATGACATATTTAAAATAGTCCTTTCCTTTAGTCCTTAAAAGAATAATATCTAGCTTCCGAAAGTAATATTTTCAAAATATGAAATTTAAACTAAATTTTTTTTCGTTTAAATACACCAATAGTTTCTACTGTGGAAACATTGTATACACCATTGGCAAGGTTCAATTTAGAGTGCGAAATCTGTAATGCAACTAAGAGAGAAGGTACATAGGGGCAAAGCCTTCAGTTAGCAAGAGACGCCTAACCATTCCTACACTCCTACTAAAGAGGGGTATGTGTGTGTGATGTGGCGGTTCAGCCGACCTAAGCCGAGTCGACAATTATGTTTAGTAAGTAAGGAGCTTCGACCGCGTGTTGTAAAGAATGGAAGGTGGGAGGTAGGGGATAGCGCGTTGTCTGTTTAACTTGTTTAAATGCTTTAAGTTATCTCCGTCTGATGCATTTATATTGGCAACCTAGATTGGACCTTACCAATGGCGTATATTAGCTATTCACATTGAATGAACGTTGGCAAACGCGAGACATATCGGAAAATTATATTTAGAATTCAATCACACACACACAATCACTGTCGGATATTTCAGTTCGCTGTATTTCGATGCCAAAGTCGAGAATTGTCATAAAGGCGCTCAGAACAGGCTACTATCGGGGTTGTTTTGATAGCGCCCTTTGTGTAGCTAAAATATACCGAAATAGAACATGTTCTCCAACTTCTCTATTATTACCCGCACAACTTCTCTATTTGTATGTATTTGTCAACAACACTTTAAATATGTGCTGGTAAATTTTACAGTGAATTAAAAGTTTTCTGTCGTTTATTGTTCACTTTAAGCTTCGCTATGTTTGCTGACTTGCCCTAGTTTACTGTGTACTTTATGTTTCGGGAGTTACTTCAAGAATTCGGCAATTTACATAAGTCAATTGGGGGACTACGACGAGGACATGTTGAAATAGGAGACGCACTGCAAAAACCAGTGTGAAAGGAATATTCCAAGTAGCCAAAAACGTAATTTTACCCAGCAACGTATGAGGAAATTATAAAACTAGTATAATACTACATGCTTGCTTAAAATCTAATACTCGGTATAATGCTCAATAGTGTCGTTATAGAAAGATCTAGCGACTCAAAAGCCGAGGCCAGTCCGGCCGCAACAGCCAGCGAATGTAGACGTTTCGATGCAGCGCTACAACAGTTGAAACTCTGCCCTACGTCAGAGCCTCGCCGGGGCGCATTTATTCACTGCGCTGCGACATTACGCTTATCCCTACCACTCCGCCATCTTATAGAAGATTAATATTCCGAATCCAAGAGAGCTGAAGTCAGTCAAGAGCTGTCATCGAAAGCAAGCAGACGCACCCACCGTAAAGTAAGTTAACCAGGGCCTGAATTTCGGCAGACGCATTTATTCACTGCGCTGCTTATTTTGCGTTCATCCCTACTACTCTGTTATTTTACAGAGTATTGATATTCCGAATCCGACAAAACTATCTTCAGTACCCGTCCGCTGCTGTTCCTGACCAGACGTGCCTAAGGAAGCAAAACTACCTCCTGACTCGCCAGAATAATTTCTAATCTCATAAAATATTGAGTAGTACGACATTGTTGGTGTATCAAATATTTTCATGCTCTATACCGACACAAAAATGTTTGAACAGTATCTGCATTAATCGGTTGGAAATGTACAACCACATTCCGCGTCTTGTGGAGTTTCAAAGTGTGTATCGTAAACTTAGCAAACTTTGCGGTGGAGAATTAGTTTTAGACGGTGCAAACAAAACGTGCTCGATTTATAGGTACGGTGTTACCTCGGCAGCGTTTGCTGCAAGAACGTGTAAAGTTTATGCAACCAAATATTAGAGAAACTGAAAGCCGTCAAGTGTTTAGCACTTGTAAGACTTAGCTGGTTATTATTTTTATTTGATATTTCGTTCACATCGTTATAATTTGAAAAAAAAATCTTAACGCAACTGATTTTCTTAACGAACTTATATATATAAAATGATATAAATCATTTCGAAATATTAACTTTATACAAAAAGTTTGTTGTTTCAATTATTAGCCACGGTACTCATTGAAATTATTAATACCATTACGTATTCCGCGTGGATGAAATATTAATTGGGGTGACACCTAAATCAACTATTATCACGAGAAGGTTATTAAATTAATTTAACGAGCGAATCCATTCTTGCCTATTAATCTGCGACATGTAGTTTACAATTGATTAAGCTACGACGATTAGGTGTAAGGTTTACGAGAGTAGGAAATCCTGGGGGATGGCTTAGAAACGGGCATATTACAGTAATTATACGTAGTGTAACTGCACACAACATCCATTCTCTAAGCTGATGAATGTTGTAAGATAGTCATTCTATAATACGTGTTCTAGATGTATCCATGAGTCCCCTGTCTCCTCCTAGTTGCATCTGTAAAGAAGGATTCTGCACACAAAAACTGATTAAGTTGCTTCAAAGCATAAAAACCCCCAGTATCGCGGTGGTTTAACATTTAAGTCATAAGTACCTTTTTTTAATTGGCTCCTTTAATTTATGTTTTTGACCCACATTGATCGCCAAATGTGATCACAATTTAAATTAGCTTTCCAATGATAAATATGTTATATTTATCCGTAGAAAAAGTGGTTCATTTTCGAAAAATTAAGTACATTTTGTAAGGAGGTCATGGAAAACTATTAATAAACAACGCATCTTATGGAAAGACCATGGAAAACGACATTTACGATGGTTTCGGTTTTAAATAAAGTCAAAAATGGAGGAAAAAATAAAAGAATAAATGATCGAATTGTCTACTGACATCTACGCATATTTATCGAATTTCTAATATATTTATTGAAAAGGCCATGAGAAAAAAATAAAATTGAAACAATCGTAAATGTCGAAATTTTATTTGGGAGCCATTTTAAACAATGCTCACTCACAATCAACTCACCCATTAGTTTTTGACGTTTACGTTTCGATTTTCTTTCATTTTCCATGGTCTTTCCAAAAGATGCATTGTTTATTAATAGTTTTGCATATTCTCCTTACAAATATACGTAATTCTTACGGCGTGTACAGTGTGGACCAGATTCGATGGGATTTGGCGAAGAAGAAAAAGTGGTTAGCTTTCAAAAAATTATATTTGTAAGGAGGATATGAAAAACTATTAATGAACAATGCATCTTATGTAAAGACCATGGAAAACGACATTTACAATGGTTTCGGTTTTAAATAAATTTGTCAAAAATAGGGGAAAAACTAAAAGAAATGTTCGAATTGTCTACTGTTGACATCTACGCATATTTATCGCATTTATAATATATTTAATGAGAAGGCCATGAAAAAAAAAGAAAATCGAAACAATCGTAAATGTCGAAATTCAATTTGTGAGCCATTTTAAACAATGCTCACTCGCAATCAACTCACACATTAGTTTTTGACGTTTACGTTTCGATTTTCTTTCATTTTCCATGGTCTTCCCAAAAGATGCATTGTTTATTAATAGTTTTGCATATTCTCCTTACAAATATACGTAATTCTTACGGCGTGTACAATGTGGACCAGATTCGATGGGATTTGGCGAAGAAGAAAAAGTGGTTAACTGTCAAAAAATTATATTTGTAAGGAGTATATGGAAAACTATTAATAAACAATGCATCTTATGGAAAGACCATGGAAAACGACATTTACAATGGTTTCGGTTTTAAATAAATTTGTCAAAAATAGGGGAAAAACTAAAAGAAATGTTCGAATTGTCTACTGTTGACATCTACGCATATTTATCGCATTTCTGATAAATTTAATGAGAAGGCCATGAAAAAAAAAACGAAACAATCGTAAATGTCGAAATTCAATTTGTGAGCCATTTTAAACAATGCTCACTCGCAATCAACTCACCCATTAGTTTTTGACGTTTACGTTTCGATTTTCTTTCATTTTCCATGGTCTTTCCAAAAGATGCATTGTTTATTAATAGTTTTGCATATTCTCCTTACAAATATACGTAATTCTTACGGCGTGTACAGTGTGGACCAGATTCGATGGGATTTGGCGAAGAAGAAAAAGTGGTTAGCTTTCAAAAAATTATATTTGTAAGGAGGATATGAAAAACTATTAATAAACAATGCATCTTATGGAAAGACCATGGAAAACGACATTTACAATGGTTTCGGTTTTAAATAAATTTGTCAAAAATAGGGGAAAAACTAAAAGAAATGTTCGAATTGTCTACTGTTGACATCTACGCATATTTATCGCATTTATAATATATTTAATGAGAAGGCCATGAAAAAAAAAGAAAATCGAAACAATCGTAAATGTCGAAATTCAATTTGTGAGCCATTTTAAACAATGCTCACTCGCAATCAACTCGCACATTAGTTTTTGACGTTTACGTTTCGATTTTCTTTCATTTTCCATGGTCTTTCCAAAAGATGCATTGTTTATTAATAGTTTTGCATTCTCCTTACAAATATACGTAATTCTTACGGCCTGTACAGTGTGGACCAGATTCCATGGGATTTGGCGAAGAAGAAAAAGTGGTTAACTTTCAAAAAATTATATTTGTAAGGAGGATATGGAAAACTATTAATAAACAATGCATCTTATGGAAAGACCATGGAAAACGACATTTACAATGGTTTCGGTTTTAAATAAGTTTGTCAAAAATGGGGAAAAAACTAAAAGAAATGTTCGAATTGTCTACTATTGACATCTACGCATATTTATCGCATTTCTAATATATTTAACGAGAAGGCCATGAAAAACAAAAGAAAATCGAAACAATCGTAAATGTCGAAATTCAATTTGTGAGCCATTTTAAACAATGCTCACTCACAATCAACTCACACATTAGTTTTTGACGTTTACGTTTCGATTTTCTTTCATTTTCCATGGTCTTCCCAAAAGATGCATTGTTTATTAATAGTTTTGCATATTCTCCTTACAAATATACGTAATTCTTACGGCGTGTACAGTGTGGACCAGATTCGATGGGATTTGGCGAAGAAGGAAAAGTGGTTAACTTTCAAAAAATTATATTTGCAAGGAGGATATGGAAAACTATTAATAAACAATGCATCTTATGGAAAGACCATGGAAAACGACATTTACAATGGTTTCGGTTTCAAACAAATTTGTCTAAAAATAGGGAAAAAACTAAAAGAAATGTTCGAATTGTCTACTATTGACATCTACGCATATTTATCGCATTTATAATATATTTAATGAGAAGGCCATGAAAAAAAAAGAAAATCGAAACAATCGTAAATGTCGAAATTCAATTTGTGAGCCATTTTAAAAAATGCTCACTCACAATCAACACAAACATTAGTGTTTGACGTTTACGTTTCGATTTTCTTTCATTTTCCATGGTCTTTCCAAAAGATGCATTGTTTATTAATAGTTTTGCATATTCTCCTTACAAATATACGTAATTCTTACGGCGTGTACAGTATGGACCAGATTCGATGGGATTTGGCGAAGAAGAAAAAGTGGTTAACTTTCAAAAAATTATATTTGTAAGGAGGATATGGAAAACTATTAATAAACAATGCATCTTATGGAAAGACCATGGAAAACGACATTTACAATGGTTTCGGTTTTAAATAAGTTTGTCAAAAATGGGGAAAAAACTAAAAGAAATGTTCGAATTGTCTACTATTGACATCTACGCATATTTATCGCATTTCTAATATATTTAACGAGAAGGCCATGAAAAACAAAAGAAAATCGAAACAATCGTAAATGTCGAAATTCAATTTGTGAGCCATTTTAAACAATGCTCACTCACAATCAACTCACACATTAGTTTTTGACGTTTACGTTTCGATTTTCTTTCATTTTCCATGGTCTTCCCAAAAGATGCATTGTTTATTAATAGTTTTGCATATTCTCCTTACAAATATACGTAATTCTTACGGCGTGTACAGTGTGGACCAGATTCGATGGGATTTGGCGAAGAAGGAAAAGTGGTTAACTTTCAAAAAATTATATTTGCAAGGAGGATATGGAAAACTATTAATAAACAATGCATCTTATGGAAAGACCATGGAAAACGACATTTACAATGGTTTCGGTTTCAAACAAATTTGTCTAAAAATAGGGAAAAAACTAAAAGAAATGTTCGAATTGTCTACTATTGACATCTACGCATATTTATCGCATTTATAATATATTTAATGAGAAGGCCATGAAAAAAAAAGAAAATCGAAACAATCGTAAATGTCGAAATTCAATTTGTGAGCCATTTTAAAAAATGCTCACTCACAATCAACACAAACATTAGTGTTTGACGTTTACGTTTCGATTTTCTTTCATTTTCCATGGTCTTTCCAAAAGATGCATTGTTTATTAATAGTTTTGCATATTCTCCTTACAAATATACGTAATTCTTACGGCGTGTACAGTATGGACCAGATTCGATGGGATTTGGCGAAGAAGAAAAAGTGGTTAGCTTTCAAAAAATTATATTTAAAAAAAATAGTAAGGTACCTGAATTATTTTTGTTTTCGAATTCTCGTCACAAAAATATTGTTTCGTCTTTTTAGCCGGCTCTCGCCGTTCTCAGTTTACAAAACTTTACACTTCGCTATTATGTCCTGAATAATGTATATTATATAAACCTGCTAACTTTAAGAAACTTTGTTAAGGTGATATAAAATTACAAAACCGGTGCTTCGATAGAACTGCTTGACGAAATTACTTTTTATCGCGTTTACTGACTTTAAAACTTTCTGGGCGCAGAACTTGAATAATTAAAAAGGTTTACTTTCCTTTTCGCACATCCAGAAATGACTGCTTTATGTATTTATATAGCTATATTATTATACGGTTCACTTCACAATTGTCATTTTGTCAAACAATTTAGTAGGCAATCTTCACCCGAAATCTCTGAGCAAACTAACTTTAATTATTTGGAACCTACTGGTAAAATTGAGGTTATGTAAATATAGATTTTCTTATCTAAAATTCAGTAGTCTACGCGATAATTTATCTATTCTGTTGCATCTGATATGTGGTGGACTAGACACAGACGATCCATAATACTGCGAGCTTAACTGCCGCGACAAAGATCTTGAAGCGCCATCAATTAGAGATGATAATGGAGCTTATGAACGAATCGCTGTGGTTTACGCCGACGGAGCTGCGGAGCTTTAATTAGGGAAAACGCCTTTAGTATTCGCTTACAGCTAATTAATTATCATCTTTCTGCAAAAAGGTCCACTTCTTAATAATTAACTCGGATTCAATTTGCGAAAAACGTCTAAAGTACTGTTGCGACTTTTTATTGCCTAAACTTGGGCAACTTTGGGAATGAGTGAAACTCTAAATGTTCGTAAGGGCTCAACTAGTTAGAGAAGGGTTATTTATTACAACACTTCGAACAATAATACTTTTGATACCAAGTAAATAGTATATTTATACTTAGTATCGTTTTGTGAAAGAAGAGCAGAACAGTCCCTGTGGAATCACTAAAATACGTTAATATTAGAAGGACCTTGTGAATTTTAATGGCAGCAATTTGAATTTATTATTACCTCCTGAAATAATATCGGACGGGAATGTTTTCGCTATTATTTAAAATTCTGCCGGAGTCGCCGGGTAGCGGCATACTTGCCTCAAGCTCGGTAAATACGACATTGGCGTTTACAATGCGGGCTGGAAACAGAATTAAGGATAAGAAAGGCGATCTAACAGGATAATCCTTTAGGCGACCTCTTTAGAATCCTTTAGAGATTTGTGCTAATATTATTCATATAGAGAGATATTTTTAAGTTAATATTAAATTTCTTTCTGCTTTGTGAAAGATTAAGAATTTTCGCATTAGCTTTCATAAAAAGTTTTAAAACGCAGGGATAATAAAATAATTTATATTGGCGCCCAATGTAGGGCTAAAGCATAAACAAAACTTACCTAGATATTCAAAGAGAAGATTTTTAGATTACCAAACAAAATACTGACGACGCCCTGATGACGTTGCTGTTAAGCGATTACACACGTCAACCAGCAGGTCACCAACATGCCGAGTTTTCGCGATCGCTAGATTTACTAACACGGAACAAGCGGAACAAAATACCGACGACACCGTGATGACGTTGCTGTTCAGCGATTCCACACGTCAAATCAGCAAGGCACCAAAACCTCGATTTCTACGCGACTCTCACGATTTTTTGGGCAGGACCAGAAATAACGATGATAACTTTGCTGGTAAAACGTATTATTATTATATTTGGCGCCCAACGTAGGGCTAGAATATTAATTATTCCATTTAATAATTAAACTTTCTCTCAGTATCTTATACAGGTGTTTGATTACTTTATCGGCCGCATAGAAGACTTTATAAATTACGTCATCATTCATGTGTGCACGAGCATGACCTGGCCCATATTATACACCATAAAATTCTATGAACTTCACAAAAACACGAAGAGGCCGAGGCGTAAATGTATCAGTTTAATGATGCATAAAAATAAATATCCCTACACAGACAGCCTCGACTATCGCCATTACTACCGCCTCGTTACCTTTTATATATCCGTAGACTCATCTGGGTATTCGTAGACAGTGCGAATAAACTTTTACTTCCCATCTACTTCGCACAGTCATCGAAAATTATACGGAGAGATGAACTAAAAATATAAAAAAGTCCCAATAGTAATAGTCTGGTCAATCCATTGATTTATGTCTCTTGTTCCTAGCAGAGTTATTTCATTATTTTAAGAGTCGAGTTATTTTTTTTTGTGCTCGTCTTTGCTACAAAGTAACTGGAATGTTTCAGTACTATTACATTTAGCTGATGATCTAGAAAATCCCTTTGGACATAAAATTTTCGGAGCCAAGGGAATCGCCTGTATGATAGAGCGAAGTGGCAATTTGTTTTTCCTCCAGAGATTCCTTCTTCAATCCTGGATATTCTCAAAGGCTACTCGAGAGCCAGTGAGTATTTGATTTCAATTTGAAGTTGAATTTCAAACTTCTTGACGCGGGTATATACAATGCGAGGACGATAGTTTAAATTGATGTGTTTTAATAACTCGAAGTACGAAGATATAAATTTGTATATAACAAGTATATAATATAGAACTTTATTAGGCGAGGCGAATTTCGGATTTTTCGTGATATAATGTCTCATACACTTGTGAGGTATCAAAGCTTCTGACCAGGAGTTGATATTTCATTTGGGGATCACGTAATTTCGTTGGACAGTGACAATTCAAGATTCTGACCAGGGGTGGGGTCTCGCTGAACCGTCTAGGAATATAAATAAGGGAGGTAATCCTTCTGTAACCGAGCTCTGTTTTGAGGCAATAGATTCCCGAAATATTGTCCATAAAATGGGTAAATAACCGCCCAAATATAACTTTTCCCACCGTGAATAATTCTTGTCATTAATGAGAGAATTATTTTAAAAATAGCGTTATATTTTTTATCCATGGATAAAAAAACCGTGACCAATTTTCAAACGCAAATTTTTTGTTAAGATCGCATTTGGCGCCCAACGTGGGGCTGAAATGAAATAGATTTTTGCAGTTGATCCTACAATTAATTTAATACCATAAATATATTTTTATGTGTTACATATAGGCGCATATAAATGTTTAGGACTCCTTGGAATTTTCATTTTCAATTTATGGGCAGAATATTTTCCAACCTATTAGACTTAAACTGTAACATTTCCTGCGGGGAAAATGGGAATATTATTTTAATTCCTGCGCTTTTAAGCCGGACCGTTAATAAAGAATTAAATTTGGCTACCAAATTAGCTTTATTGCACACCCATTCTGTTGCTACTGCAGTTTTACGACTCAATAGCGGTTTAATTAAAGCTCCATTGACACTAGTATTAAACACTATAAATTGTTTGGTCGAGAGACTTGCAAAGCAAAACAGTATCAGTTTCAAGCACTCGTTCACTTAAATCTCATCGATTCGTATTTATAATACAAATACCCGAGGGCTGAACTTTACCTTGCAAATAAGAACTAATTTCATCGGGCCCCATCCAACTAATATAGATCGCATACCAATTATTATTCCTAGGAACTAAAGCAGAACAATATTCAAATGTTACATGTTTCAATGTAAATAGGAACTACCGAGAGGAGTAGCATGCTCCCCAGGGTAGCATGTATTATGTTGGGCAGATCCACTATATACTTGAGGTGAATCAGACACTAAACAAAAAGTTGGTATTGGACTATAGGAACATGAAACTATATTTTTTTTCCTTAACTATGAAAAATGAAACCGTTTTTTTATTTTAATTTGGGTAACTGAGGCGATCGCGAGTGTCTTGCACGATTCCTGAGCTGTGTGTTGTTGCTTTTTTTGAGTGGGTGTTCACCGGGAGGAAAATTTTCACTACCTTTTACTACCAACACTGTCGACCTGTCAGACGTAAGTGCACCGAAAGCTTGCCCAGTGGCGCCGGAATTACATTTGAACCACGAATTTTTTAAAAGACTCATAACTCGGCCATTTTACAATTTACAAAAAAAAAATTTCGGATTCATAATCCTGACGACTAGTACTATTACCCATAAAAAGACGACCCCTACTTAAAGATTCACCCCATCCAAGTTTAAGTGGGAGGCGATTTTATTTCCTTTGAATAAAGGCCCCTATTCGCATAGTTACCTACTAAAGATTTCGCAAGGATCTAAACAAATAAAGAGCGTAAAAGTCTTCATTAGCCCCGTTACTTCATCGTCCCACTGGCTCTGTATTGTATCGTCCTAAGACAGATATTTGTTGGACATCTCGATTTCAGCTCACGTAACAACTAGCGTCTACAACCGAGAAAGCTTTTATTAGCTGGGCAATACATCCGATATATCCCCCCTAAGCCGTAATCATTTCTCTAGCTTTAGTGCATCTACATCATAATTCCTTACCCCAGTTATGAGGAGGATACACAATCGGGTTATTGCGCATTCGGAGCACATCCGCATCCGGTTCAGTTCACATAAGTGTGCGATATTTCCAGGAAACTTCCTGTATCAGGTTTAATTTCGAGCAACTAAATATATCGTTTCCGAAAATACTGACGAATTTATTTTTTGAACGATCTGAGTTAAATTGCTTGTTTCCCAAAATATGTTCACCCGTCGGCGCTCTTGGTTTCTAATCAAAATTTATATTCCTGTCGTTGGGGAGGCTGCAATTAAATTTACGCAAACACGGAGTTGTGGGATACGGAAAGAATATTTACGCTGTAAAGTGAAACGAGCAAAACCTGCCGTAATACAAATAATAAGACGGGGAAACAAAGGCTTCCCCGCGTATTTGATTCAATAAATTTGACGTTATGTGTAAATATAAGAGATATTTTATTTCCGTGTTCCGCTCAACGGCGGCTAGATGAGAATTTACTGGCGCGGAATCCATATAGGTGATGTGTACATTTTTTATGAGCTTTATTGAAAACGCTTGAAATTCGTAACGGGGTTGCTGTTTTTAAAATTCTGAATAAATAATGCCACAATTACACAGCTGGTTATTTTTACCAATAATCCAATATTACTTACGATTTGTAAAGCAGAACATCCACAATCCAGAGATGGTCAGCTTGGACAAATAATCCTTTTCGCCAGTCCCGTTGTACGAGGGATTGTTCATTTTCTCCGTGGTGTGCAGCCATTGGTTCGTCACCATAGACACTGCCACTATTATTAACGACACCGTCGCCGATAAAGGCGTTAGCACCCACAGGAACGACAACGTGGCCTCGAGGGCCCCCAACGGGTTGGCCTCGTCGCTGGGCGAAGCCGCTCCTGCGTTTCTTGGTAGAGGTCTTTGCATTGTGTAGTAATTTTAAAAGGGTTTTTTTTTAATGGAGCACGGTGTTGAGGTGGACTTATGACATATTACGCGCGTGGAAACAATGTTTATTTATACCTAAATTAAATCACGCGAAATGATTTCGTATTTTTCGCAATTTAAATTCTTATTTTTATGAAATTAGTCACGCTTTTTTTATAAATAATTTAGAATTCAATTGCATAGGTTTGTTTTAAAACTAAAATGCGAAACTGTTCCCGTCTTTTTACTATGTTTTACCTTTTTAATAAAGAATTTGGTACTTGATTATTCGGATAACGGCAGTGAGGTGTTTTATTTGTACGGCACTGGTTCTTCTTTCTTGTAACTCTGGAACAAAGAGAAAACAATGAGAAATTAGAATATTCAAACATTTTTATTTTTGCAAGTAAACAATACTTAACTAACAAAAAAAAATTGTAAAATGGCATTTGTATTTTAAAAACATTTTCTATATCCTCATACTATATTTATAAACACCAAAAAGGCCCGGATTCATAAAATATATCGATTTGTTAAAGGTTTCGTCAAAATCATAGACAATAATTACAAAACTGTTTTGCGTGTGATTTAAAGAAGACAAATATTTTATAAAAATTATCTAAATCAGTTCATAAAATTTTTAATAGTAGGGGAAGATTGCAGTCACATGTATAATGATTTTACAGTTTTAAATGTATTAATTCAAATATACCTAGTTGCTTTCAATCTTTATATTTAATATTTAATTTATTAAAGTTGGAACTTTGTTAAAATGAAAGCTAAAAACAAATATTCCACTAAAGTACAAGGTTATTCACTATATTTTGACATCCTGTTTATTTTTTTATTTTGGATATAAAAAAAATACGTAGAAAAATTGTATGCTTGTAAGTTTAAGTTTATCAATAAAACAATGATTTTATCCGAAAAATGTCCACCAATTTATTTTTTGAAAAATTGACAAAAAATTCGGAATCATCGATCCAAAATACCCTTTAAAACCCGTTTTCAAACAAAACCTCTTATTTTTCAATAAAAACGTTTTGAAAAATAAGTCGTCATTTTGAAAAATAGACAAAAATTCGGAATCAATAACCCAAGAAACCCTTTCAAATCCATATTCAAACAAAATCCCTTAATTTTTAATAAAATTGTCCGCTAGTTGTTTGACGCCGTCATTTTGTGTTTTGAAAAATAAATTGACAAAAAATTTGGGATCAGCGACTCAAAAGAACCTTTAAAACCCATTTTTAAACAAAATCTCCTATTTTTCAGTAAAAAAGTCCACCTTTATAAAGCCATCATTTTGTTTTTAGAAAAATTTACAAAAAATTCAGCGATCCAAAAACCCTTTAAAACCCATTTTCAGACAAAATCTCTTATTTGTCAATTAAAACGTCCGCCATTTTATAGTCGCTATTTTGAAAAATAGACAAAAATTTGGAATCAGCGACCCAAAAAACCCTTTAAAACCCTTTTTCCCACAAAATCTCTCATTTCTCAGTGAAAATGCCCACCATTTTAAAACCACCATTTATTTTTTTGAAAATTTACAAAAACTTCGGACTCAGCGACCCAAGAATCGTTTCAAACCCGTTTTCAAACAAAATCTCTTATTTTTCAATAAAGATGTCCATCATTTTAAAGCCACGACTTAGTGTTTTAAAAAATTTACGAAAAATTCGCACTGAGTGATCCAAAAAACCCTTTAATACTGGTTTTCAGACAATTTCTCTTAATTTTTAATAAAAATGTCATTCATTTTGAAGCCACCATTTTGTTTTTTGAACAATTAACAAAAAAGTCGGATTCAACGACCCAAAAAAAACATTTAAAGACCATTTTCAGACAAAATCTCTTATTTGTCAATAAAAAAGTTCGCTATTTTCAAGCCGTTATTTTGTTTTCAGAATTCAGTATCAGCGACCCAAAAAACCCTTCGAAACCCGTTTTCAGAAAAAGCCTCTTATTTTTTAATCAAAACGTCCGCTATTTTGAAGGCGCTATTTTGATTTTTGGAAAATTAACAAAGAAGTCGGACTCAACGACCCAAAAAACCATTTAAAGCCCATTTTCAAACAAAATCTCTTATTTTTCAATAAAAACGTCGCCATTTTGCAGTCGCCATTTTGGAAAATAGGTAAAAATTTAGGATCAGCGCCCCAAGAAACCCTTTCAAATCCGTTTTCAGACAAAATCCCTTATTTTTAATAAAATGGTCGGCCATTTTGAAGCCCTTATTTTGTTTTTTGATAAACTGATAAAAAATCCAGAATCAACAAACCATTTTCACACAAAATCTCTTGGTTTTTAATAAAATTGTCCTCCAATTTGAAGCCGTCATTTTGTGTTTTTAAAAAAAAATTGGCAAAAAAATTGGAAGCAGCGACCCAAAAAACCCTTTAACATCTGTTTTCAGACAAAATTTCTTATTTTTCAGTAAAAATGTCCACTATTTCAAAGTCACCACTTTATTTTTTGATAAATTTACAGAATATTCGAACTCAGCGACCCAAAAAATCCTTTAAAACCCGGTTTTAGTAAAAATCTCTTAAGTTTTCAATAAAAATGTCCACCATTTTAAAGCCACCATTTAGTTTTTTGAAAAATTTACAAGAAATGCGGACTCAGCGACCCATAAAAACCTTTAAAACCCTTTTTTAGACAAAGTCTATTATGTTGCTATTTTGATGCTGCCATTTTGTTTTTTGAAAAATTAATAAACAATTCAGAATCAATGACACAAAAAACCCTTTGAAACCCGTTTTCAGATAATCTCTCTTATTTTTTAATAAAAATGTCCTCCATTTGAAAGCCACTATTTCGTTTTTTGAAAATTTACAAAAAAAAGTCGGACTCAACAAACAAGAAAACCATTTAAAGCCCATTTTCAGACAAAATCTCTTATTTTTCAATAAAAATGGTCGCCATTGAAGCTGCTATTTTGTTTTTTAAAAAATTGACAAAAAACGGACTATGCGACCCAAAAAACCCTTTAAAACCCGTTTTCAGGCAAAATGTTTCAGTAAAAATGCCCACCATTTGGTTTTTTGATAAATTTACAAAAAATTCGGCATCAGCGACTCAAAAAAATCCATGAAAACCCGTTTTCAGACGAAGTTTCTTATTGTAAAAATGTTCGTAAAAATTGATAAAAAAAATTGGAATCAGTGACCCAAAAAACCCTTTTAAACCAGTTTTCAGGCAAAATATCTTATTTTCCAATAAAAATGTCCGTTATCTTGAAGCCACTATTTTGTTTTTAAAAAGTTGAGAAAAAACTCGAAATCAACGACTCAAAAAACCTTTAAAATCCGAATTTAGACAAAAATCTTTTTTTTAAATAAAAATGTCCACCATTTTGAAACCCATATTTTGTTTCTTGAAAAATTGACAAAAAACCTTTGAAACCCGTTTTCTGACAAAATCTCTTATGCAATTAACAACGAATTCGAAATCAGTGACCCAAAAACCCCTTCGGACAAAATCTCTTACTTTTTTAAATAAAAATGACAGCCATTTTCAGCGACGCAAAAACTTATATACCTAAATATGTAAAGACTAGAAAAAAAATTATTTGGATCTATGACGTTCGGTTGTAATTTGACATTTTTTTGAGATATTTAACGTTTGCAGTGCTTTAAAAAATTAATGATATCTCGGAGACAAAATTTGATAGAAAGTTGCGGTTTTGATTGTTGTGTTAAACACGAAGGAAGGTATCCGCTACGTTGCAAATTTTATTTTAGATAATTGGGAAGTTCATGATATCGACCATTAAATTTGAGATTTTTCCAACATTGATATCGTCAAAATTGCACTTTTTGGTTCATCCCTCCTGAGCCGAAAATCGGAGCGTGACCGTGCAATTCACGATGCAGCTCCAAGTTGGACCTTCTACCTTGGGTTTCTTACCAGAACGGCCCCCCGGCGGCGTTTTTTCGTTTGGAAATAGTGTTTGAAGTTTTCGTGTTTTTGCAATTTTTTCAATTTCTTGACTACATTGAATCACGTTAAAATTACGTCTATAAGCTGTTATGTGATAAAAATGTCGACAATAACCTGAACAAAATAAATGCGTGTTTCTGCGATTGGGGTTGGTAGATAAATTTTTTGAGAAACGACCTTTCGGAATTGGCAAATAAACGTATTTATGGCAATCTAAATAGAGAATAATTGCGGCGAATATTGTTCTCCTTTGCCAGGGTTCAGTCGCTTTGAATTTATTATTTGCGGCTCCATAGCTGTCAATTGTTCATTTATCATAAACCGCCGTGATTTACCGAGACGATAAGAAGCGGGGACGATGCAGCGCTGGAATTGAAACGGAGAACATCAGACTAAAACATCTGTCCCTTTTATGATTCCACCAGATGACATCTCCCCAGTTGGTGACCGCATAAATCAAAAGGCGCTGCGACGCGCTTTTATTCCGCCAGTTTGTCGAATATATCATTTAAGTAAAAACAAAGTGGTATGTAATAGGATGTCGCACTTAGAGATTAGAAGCTGACCTGACACTTTATGTCACTGTCATTTCATTAAAATGCTTAATGCATTTCATAAATTGTTTCATCTTTTCAGAAATTATTCAGTAAGAACCTCGTTTAAGAAACAACCAAGGCACAACCCATATAAAATACCCATTGCATGTACTGACAATGATGCTAAAGGAGAGATCAGGCTAGCAAGATATAAGAAAAAGTTTTGTAAACGAAAAGGCAACATTAAAGAATTTGTGCCACCATTCTGACTAGCAAACGAGAATACCACTTATTATCTACCACGGGTAAATGTAAACTAAATAGACATGCATGATGTATAAATAAGTAAAGAATTTGGTAATATACTTGTTGGTTGTTTCATTTTATTTCCATTGCCGGAAGCAAAAATTAATTACAAGAATAATGGCAAGAAATGAGGAAAAATGTATAGGCATTTGTCAAACTATTGTAGAACCTCATACTGAAGACGTGAGAGGTTGGTATTTTAGTTAAATCTGATGAAAAGGGTAAAAATATTAGAATCAAATTTATCAGTTTTAATTTTTGCTAACGATACTATCACACATATGAAGCTTATTTTGTTTAACGTGGGTACGCTTGCAAAAATTGAAAAACCTTTTATCCTCATGCCACAGTATTTCAAAATGAGGAACTGACAAGTTATATAATCGTACGTAGGAGCTTCTTGGTGGATTGACGAGTGAATCAAAATTATCATCGTAAGCATTTTCATACCCAAAAATAAATTATGAATCGCCTTCTGTAGATCGACGGAAATTCTGCTATTGTGACGCCATTTTTTACTTTACCAAGAGTGCCTACCAGCTTTTTTTTTAACGGAATCTCGGGCGCCAATTCCTTACTTTAGAGCGCAAGCAACAACATTTTCTTTCTCAGTGGCTTTGAGAAAGGCTGGGGTAGCTACAGTGAAGAAACGGTGTTGTCCAGGGGTCTGGAGGATCACTGTCGTACTGGACTGGACTGGACAATTTACCTAATATATACTAAGGTAGTTTTTCCATTTAAGTTAATTTGTCAATAAACAAAAGTTCTACTACTGGTCAAAGGAGTTAATTGACCAATTAATCCACAGTCCAAAGAGGGTCGTTTTAGGAGTTTTTGGTGTTATTGAGCCCAACATAAAAAAGGTATGCTGACCCACTTATGTGATTTCTTGCTCCCCAGAACATTGGAAGAAATATAGTTCCAGCAAGAAAATCTTAGACCTTCTAACCAGCCCACAGTGGGCTTTTTTCTTTGAGAATACCTTAAAGAGATTCTTAAGAACCTTAGGGTGTTTTGGCACCTCGGAAAATCTGGAAGAGACCATGAAGACAAATATTTTAACCTAAAATTAGTGTACATAACCTCAAAGCGCGAATTGTCAGAAAATATGACAAATAGGGAATTATTTTGCAGCAACTTCAAAGACGACTGATTCCAATGAAATATAGAGTTGATGCTCAACGTCTGTCACCCAATTGGATTATCTATTAATTGTCTTATCCTCACTACTTTCTTCTTCGTTGTCTACACCTCCTACAACGTCAGCAACAGTAATATTACTTCCCTGACCTTCACAGCTTTGCAAGTCTCAGCCTGCCTCATCCTCCAATTGCAGTTCAAATTTATTCCCAAGCGATTGCCTTCCTCCTACTTCAACTCCCTCTGTGGCAATTTAAGGGTCTTCATTTTGCTCTATTGGAGCAGTTTTCTCGCTTCTAGAACTGCCAGGTACCTTTGATCGGCTGCCGTTGCCTTTCCTCTAGTCTTTTCGCTCTACTTGCTCTGTTGCCAAGGCTTAAGTCATCTTCTTGCTCAGCTTCACAACCTTCATTAATTTCATCAGACGTTTCTTCAACCTCCATATTTTCTACCGTTGCAGATACCACATTGGAAGCTGTTTTGGTGTCGAAAACTTTGATGGCTTCTTGTCCTTGACATCATCCAGCTTAAGTAAATTTCTCGTCAGCATTTCGTCCAAGTACCAAGTACTGCTTAGCCTTGGGCTATCAGTTATCCTTAGCAAAGTGTTATACTTGCTCCATTAACACAGACACGTCTTTTTGGTTTTAGATGACTTGGATCCAATCTGTTGGAGTATTAGGTCTTCGTTGTTGCAATGCTAGTTTGGAAGGTTGTGGCCCTTTGGATAAGAATCTGTATTTCTTCATGTTAGGAGCAGGTTTAGGGCTTTATTGATGTTTATATTGAGGGGTACACTTTGCTCTTGAAACATCATTTGTTTGAAGAGTTGCTCGGGACTGAATCCATAATATATTTGGGATACCATTTGTCATACTGTCTTAGAAGGCTAACCAATCGATTTTCTGCTGCCCAAAACCTTCTTCTGGTTTCTTTCTGGTAAATTTTTTTCATCCTCACGCCCTTGAGTAACACAATGTCTACCACCACAAGTTTTAAAAAAGTATTGCGAGTTTTATAGCAGATATTTCCAATAAACAAATCGTATCCTCGTGATAGCACCGTGTGAATCAGCTTATTCAATAATCTGCTAAAAATAACCCACTCCAGCATAGCTCCAGGCACAGAAAATTCAAATTAAGTGCCCCTCGCACAACAAACAATCCGAACTATGGCACAACATATACAGTTATTATAAACCGACCGAATTTTGGTGTTTAACTTATACTTCCCCTTGTCGCTCGTCGGAAATATGATGTTATTCGGATATTCTTTATGTAACCACAACATGGGATCACTGCTATCTATGTCAGAAAACCGCGTACATATTGTGCCTTTCCTCTCTAGTCTTCCGTCCGCCTTTTCACGAGTCAATATTGGCGGAACATTTTATAAGGATTACACAGGATCGATGCGTCAACTTATGATTTAGTAAGCGTTATAGGTAAATCACATTTCACGTATATACATATTCACGAAGATAAATTTCAAATTCATGAAAGATGAAGATAATTAAATAATTATGCACTCACCCAGAATTTTGACTTTCCTTTTCGGAACGCAACGAAAGATTATTTGACGCGGACCGTCCACGTTTCCGCTTGTCCGCCGCGCGCAAATAATAATTTTTCCTACGAGCGTGGGGAAAATACCACTTTTCCGCACGCATGTTAGTTTCGAAAGTTGCACTTTTCCGCACTAGTTGGGGAAAAATTATTTTTCCGCACTAGTGCGGAAAAGTGCAACTTTCGAAACTTTCTAAACTTTTCCGCACTAGTGCTTAAAACGTATTTTTCCGCACTACCAAATGATGACTTCACAGTTCCGGCGCCCGTATGCGACAATATTTATGGCAATTTCTATTTTTCTATCATTGCCGATTGAATTTTAAACAAAATATATCTGCGATCGTATTTCAAACCGACGCCGTGGGAATTATACCCTTGACGCTGTCACCGCAGTTTATCAAAGTTTGCAGAATAAATGAAGCGAATTTAAAGTACAGCTAGCTTTGATATACTAGTTCGCAGTTCGACAGATAATGGATTGGTATCCGGTCTGTGACAGGGCGGATTTTCGAAGTTTTAGTTTATTGATATGTGTCGCGATTATCTATTAATTATATTTTGACATTTGCAGCATGAACTGATATGGACGGTATGCAGTAGTGTCGTGGAATAATAGATACGTATCGCGTTTGGGACAGGCAGATAACCGACCCCGTTTTCGCTCTAGGTACAAATAAACTAGTGGTGTATATTCCCGAACGATCCTTGCTTAATTAATAAATGAGTTGCAGCTTAAACCAACGTTTTGCAGAATATAAATAAAATTAGCCGCCTTAGCTTAGCCTAATTTCTTAACAAATGTCCGATAGGTGCCCCACGTTGGGCGCCAAAAATATTTCGTATTAAAACTTTATGAACCTCGACTAGGTATATTCTTTATTAACAAACTGCAACAACATAATATATTACGGGCACGATATTTTCAATTAACGGTGACAAAAACTGTCCAACTCGTTACCCAACAAAGTTTAAAACTCAATTACAAAGCAAACGTATTTCCGGACACCACGCGGATTTATCCCATTTCCTTCGGAGCAAAAGGAGAAATTTTTAGCTAGACCCGTTCAATGTTTGTAATTTAAATGAAATAATTATCCTCCATCCTGAATCCTGGTCGATTAATGTCGGAGTTTTGAAACTCATTTCCTATTACCACTAAATTATATATCGGATAGAACAAAAAGCCTCACTTGGAGGCGAACTTGGCGCAAGTGAACTTACCCGATAATTCTTTGTAACAAGGGTGATTTGTGACGGGTTTGAACGTGGTCTGGGTCAAAAGCGGCAAATTTCCGCCTGGTTAAAAGTCACGTATAGGGTTGTCCATTTCTGCGCGTCAATTTCATATTATCGATGAATTAGGACAGATTATTCGTGCATTATTGAGAAAGTCGACAGTGGCATTTACTTCATCAAAAACTTTCTTTAGTTTAACTAAAAATTGTTAGAATATTACACGCTGCTGTCAATAGCAGCGACACGTAATTTTCCTTTACTGAGAGAAATTATGATAGTTACGATCTTAAAACGTAAGAATGTGCTGCTTTCTATGCAAACAGTGGAAAATTGCAATTTATTAAACCAGAGATTGAGGCGCACGATTTTCCACCAGCGGTGAAAGTTTACTGGGCAGTAATTACTCAAACTAGGAGATACACCCGTAGCTATTGACGACGGCATGTACATGTATAACAATAAATTCTGATGAAGTGTGATTCCCCCTTGGATAATTACTGCCCAGTAAACTTTCCCTCCTGGTTAAATTAATATCCATTTTCACTGCCTACACAGAAAGTAATTTTATATAGTATATTTGATACTTACGACCATAAAATGGACGAAGAAGATGCTACTTTCTAAGAAAATAGTGGAATGTTGCAATTTATTAAACTAGAGGAAGGGGCGCCATAATTTTCATCCCGCGTTGAAAGTTTACTGGGCAGTAGTTACTCACACGAGGAGAAATACACCCGCAACTATTGACGACGACATATACTGTTATAATAAATTCTGATGAAGTGTGATTTCAGCCCTTGGACAATTACTGCCTAGTAAACTTTCTCACCTAGTTAAACTTACTTATTTTCACTGTCTGCACGGTACATTTTATACTTACGACCTTGAAAAGGACGATGATGCTACTTTCTATGAAAATAGTGGAAAATCGCAATTTCTTAAACTTGGAGAACAGGCGGCATGATTTTCCACCCGCGGTGAAAGTTTACTGGGCAGTAATTACTCAAGTAATTCATAGCCATAGCTATTAACGACGGCATGTACTGTCACAATAATAAATTCGAATGAAATGTGATTTCCTCCCTTGGATAATTACTGCCCAGTAAACTTTCTCTCCTACTTATATTAATACCTATTTTCCCTGCCTGCACATATTCGTCCCGTATTTTAAGATGGAAAGTATATTGTCACTTTGTGGTAGGTAAAGTGGGAATTACACCCGCATTTGCAATTTATTAAGCTAGAGAGAGAAGTGAAAGTTTACTAGGCAGTAACTACTCAAGTAATTTAAGCCCATAGTTATTGACAACGGCATATACTGTTATCGCAATAAATTTGGAAGAACTGTGATTTCCTCCCTTGGATAATTACTGCCTAGTAAACTTTCTCTCCCACTTATATTAATACCTATTTTCCCTGCCTGCACATATTCGTCCCGTATTTTAAGATGGAAAGTATATTGTCACTTTGTGGTAGGTAAAGTGGGAATTACACCCGCATTTGCAATTTATTAAGCTAGGGAGAGAAGTGAAAGTTTACTAGGCAGTAATTACTCAAGTAATTTAAGCCCATAGTTATTGACAACGGCATATACTGTTATCACAATAAATTTGGAAGAACTGTGATTTCCTCCCTTGGATAATTACTGCCTAGTAAACTTTCTCTCCCACTTATATTAATACCTATTTTCCCTGCCTGCACATATTCGTCCCGTATTTTAAGATGGAAAGTATATTGTCACTTTGTGGTAGGTAAAGTGGGAATTACACCCGCATTTGCAATTTATTAAGCTAGAGAGAGAAGTGAAAGTTTACTAGGCAGTAATTACTCAAGTAATTTAAACCCATAGTTATTGACAACGGCATATACTGTTATCACAATAAATTTGGAAGAACTGTGATTTCCTCCCTTGGATAATTACTGCCTAGTAAACTTTCTCTCCCACTTATATTAATACCTATTTTCCCTGCCTGCACATATTCGTCTCGTATTTTAAGATGGAAAGTATATTGTCACTTTGTGGTAGGTAAAGTGGGAATTACACCCGCATTTGCAATTTATTAAGCTAGGTAGAGAAGTGAAAGTTTACTAGGCAGTAATTACTCAAGTAATTTTAACCCATAGTTATTGACAACGGCATGTACTGTTATCACAATAAATTTGGAAGAACTGTGATTTCCTCCCTTGGATAATTACTGCCTAGTAAACTTTCTCTCCCACTTATATTAATACCTATTTTCCCTGCCTGCACATATTCGTCCCGTATTTTAAGATGGAAAGTATATTGTCACTTTGTGGTAGGTAAAGTGGGAATTACACCCGCATTTGCAATTTATTAAGCTAGGGAGAGAAGTGAAAGTTTACTAGGCAGTAATTACTCAAGTAATTTAAGCCCATAGTTATTGACAACGGCATATACTGTTATCACAATAAATTTGGAAGAACTGTGATTTCCTCCCTTGGATAATTACTGCCTAGTAAACTTTCTCTCCCACTTATATTAATACCTATTTTCCCTGCCTGCACATATTCGTCCCGTATTTTAAGATGGAAAGTATATTGTCACTTTGTGGTAGGTAAAGTGGGAATTACACCCGCATTTGCAATTTATTAAGCTAGGGAGAGAAGTGAAAGTTTACTAGGCAGTAATTACTCAAGTAATTTAAGCCCATAGTTATTGACAACGGCATATACTGTTATCACAATAAATTTGGAAGAACTGTGATTTCCTCCCTTGGATAATTACTGCCTAGTAAACTTTCTCTCCCACTTATATTAATACCTATTTTCCCTGCCTGCACATATTCGTCCCGTATTTTAAGATGGAAAGTATATTGTCACTTTGTGGTAGGTAAAGTGGGAATTACACCCGCATTTGCAATTTATTAAGCTAGAGAGAGAAGTGAAAGTTTACTAGGCAGTAATTACTCAAGTAATTTAAGCCCATAGTTATTGACAACGGCATATACTGTTATCACAATAAATTTGGAAGAACTGTGATTTCCTCCCTTGGATAATTACTGCCTAGTAAACTTTCTCTTCTACTACAAATACCTATTGTCCCTGCCCGCACATGTTCATCCTGTATTTTAAAATCGAAAGTATATTGTCTCTTTGTGGTAGGCAAAGTAAGAATTACACCCGCAGCTATTGACGACAGTGTGAACTGTTATAACACTGCACTGAAAGTAGTAGTTTAGTCCTGAATTTTAGGGTTGAATGTAATATATTCTCTCTTCGCGGTGGATAAGGTAAATATTACGTCCCGCTGCTATTGACGGCGTCGTGTAAGTTATACCATACTATTATGACGTAACATAAATTTTTCATCTTAATATCGTGCATTCCTTCTGCTTGTTCGTTATTAAAAATTACCTCACCCCGTACAGTTTCATCAAGTAAGAAAGTACTTAAAGTTAGCTGTATTCTTAGCTACTAGACGCTAAATCCCAGGAACGTTAACTCAACCGTAATCTGATCGATTGCACCAATATCGAGAAATAAATTGTAGAAAATTACTTTTACAATTGAGACAATTTAAATCCGAGTAATAATTCTCTTTCGGTGTGGATCCTCTGCCGAAGATAAGCCAAGGTTTTGCGGCCCCGGGGCCGCTGAATTGCGTGAAATGTGATTGTCCTATCTGAAACCCGAAACTGTGTAAATTTGATTTACTTCCTTGCCTAATATCAACGAACGAACAAATGCCCTTGCTTCAAATCGAATCAAGCGGCTCAAACGTAAAAATTGATACGTTTATGATCACCAAGTATATTTTTACGTCCATGTATGATGAAATTATACCGGTCGCACAAATCGCCGGAAGAAGCTTAGTTATGCGCGTTAGTCTGCGCGGAGTACTGAAAGCAATACAAGCAAGGGCAGTTGATTACCGAAACCTCAGGCATTATTTTCGCAGTTTTGTATATAAATTAAGTCGTTTTAACTTGGTAATATTGGTACTATTAATGCGTCATAGTTTTCATTGCCTTTGGACTCGCCTAGTTACCTTTTTAAAATATGAAGCTGTCTAATTATAAAATAATTGTAACTTGTCAACTGATTACCGCAGAATCAATTAGTATTGCTAACAAGACTCATCAATCTTATCACGAGGCGCGAACATAGCGTTAGATCCTTGTAATAAAAGCGGTTACGTCAGGGCGACACGAAATGTAATTGTAGTATGATATCCGCAACGCTATCGATCATGAAGCCACACATCGGTGACATTTGATGACAGAAATACTGCCGGGAGGGTAACATATGTTCCAGTTGTCAAGATGGGTAAAAGTTTCTTGGGAAGCTCAGCTGATCTATTAATCTGCCCATTCGAATTATAATTAAAGTAGACCCTTCACTGCTAACTTACTGCATTCAATGATTTCATTTTGCGTCCTGGGATGCTCGTGCACATTTTTCAAAAATAGTTTGTTTTACCTTTTATGGGATAGAGGAAAGGATTAAGTAACTGGTAAAGTAAATATAAAATTAATTAGAGCTAATGGCCATCCTCGTCATAAAAGCATTCGGATTTTAATGAATATTTAATACAATAAGGAGTGGATAATCCGAATTTAAAACTTTCAAACCCATACACGTGCTCAGAATACAATATAGCTTATGGGCAAATAACAACCAACAATCCATTAAATATTTAAAAGCTGTTGGCTTCAAACACGTATGTCTTCAATTAAACGATGCTGATGCATAACGAATGGCGCGAGTGCTTCCCGGTATGACACGAGTATCTGTACGTTCGTATAACGTCAATTTAGGGATAAACCCGTCAAAATCGCATGCCAGACTTGATGTCTATAAGGATCAGAGCCAGTTTATCCCTGTGAAACTGAAATTACTAGTGGATTAGTTTGGAAGGAGGCAGCAAATCCCTTAAATTCGTAAATAAGATTCTGTATTACCTAAACCGATGTTATTTTCGGGGATTAGTATCTTAGCTGTACGTCTGTTGTCGTATTATCCAGACATAATATCAAACAGTGAGAACGTAATTATTCATTGCAGCCGGAATTGATACATGAATATAACATAAATGAACTAATATGAAAAATATTCTGTTATTAAAAAATAAATGGATGATGAGGGTTGGAATGTTTGATGTGACGCTACTTTTGAAGTATTTCCAACTGGAAAACAAAACACCAACTATTTAACACTCGATGCACGTTTCGACAACCAAGTTGGCATCATCGGTAGGTAGTTAAAACTAAATTTCACATGAGAGAAAAATTTTGGAAAAAATGTGGACGGAAAAAGCTTCTGGAGAGCAAGGATGAAAAAAAATAGAAAATATTTTCCTTTACAAAATTTTACTAGCGTTTTGTAGAAAAGTATGCAAACAAATTGCTCAATATTTTCTTGAACAGTCTTGAAAAAAATTATACTTCGTCCAATATCGGAAATTTTATTTCGACTCGGCTGGGAAAAAATTTCTCGATCTCCAATCGGACTAACTTTGGAATTTTTATTCGACTCCGTAGGGTAAATTTTTCACGACCGACGCTCAATTTCGATATTGCTACAATGTTTTTTAACCTGACTAACTAAACCTAAGACCTGCTACGAGCCTGTTTCATCCCAACGCACCACCCAACATCCGTCAACTTGACATCCAAGTCAGCCGACGATATTTTGCCACCCCACTGGATAAGGGCGTAAATTAGAAAATCTCCTCGACTAAATGATTAGAGAGGCTCATTCGAGAACACTTAAGTTAAACGTTTAATATAACTAATAATAATAATTGATATAAAATGTTACAAGCTGCCATCAATAGCAGTTTTTCTATTAGAGCTGCAAGAAAAGTCATAATAAAAATTGCCATTAACATTACAGACCGTTGTCAATAGCAACGAGAGGAAATGTTCACATTTCTTCTGTATCAGTAGCAGCCAGATGTAAAATTAATTGCACATCGTTAGATGGGAATGGTATAGACTTCAGTTGGATAAAGCCAAATATTTAAATCGAGAGTGCCGTGGTAGTTTTCTTCAGTAAAACAAAACCAAAATTAAAAAAAAGGAAAAGTTACTATAACGTTTGGATAGCTTAAACGGTTTGCCGAGGTCTAGCTACCATCTATATGTAAAACAGGGCGACATCAGCTTATTAGCTACCTCGCTGACAGGCACTCCAGATAATATGAGAGGTTGTCCAAACGTTTAAATACTTAATAAACGAATTAACTAAGACCAAATACTTAACCGATTAGTTGTATCGCACACTGTGGGTTGTCTGTCACCCTATAAAGTTAAAAGAAAACACCATTTCAAATAATCATAAAAGGGCACAAGGGTTTATTGCATTCTTCAAACATTTTAGCATTTTTTATCAGCGGAGTTCAATCTATCTCACCAAAACTGCACGTATTATTGGGCGGGTTAGGCCTTTAAACAACACGGTTTGATATCCGAAAGCTTTCGAGGATCGTGATCTTTTCACCACAAAAATACCATCAAAACAATTCGAATGCGACCAGGAAAATTCCTATATATCCCACAACAAAAATGGACACGCCAATCAAGCAAATAGGTTAAGAATTTACCACAAACACAGTCTCGTTAGAACTCAAGAGGCCATTTTTCCGCTTCTTCCACGAATCCAATCAAAGCTGCCCGAAGCTTCCTAAATTTACCCAACCTAAGCGTAGGCAACCAAATATACACATGAGCTGCCTAATTTGCCGTTAGAAGAAAAGCGAATAATTTTTTCTTAGGTACACAACCCATTTAACATAAAAGAGCGGATGGGTGTATAACAAGGATTTATACTACCCAGGCGGTGCTTCGGGTAGTAAGCTTCACTCGTGGAAGAAATACATACACTTCTCTCTCTAATTAAACAAATAATTATTTTTACTATCAGCTGAAAAAATTGCAATTTCTTTTGAGGTCGACAATACACTATTTCCTTCTGGGTAAAAAAATACTATCACGTCCCGCTGCTATTGACGGCGGTGTTAGTACAATTTTTTATTACATCTTAGGTTATGTTCGTACAATAGTTAATTGTCAAATATGTGAATAATTCGATTCAAATGCTCGTAGAAACTATAAACTAAATTTTTGATACAAAAGTGTTTATTTGAGTATACTACTTGGTTCTCAACGCTTGCTATAAAATTCAGGGATTTTATGAAACAATGAAAACCGGCAGACGGAAGTTCAAGAGAAGATTGAGAACGAGATTCTGTTAGGTAATCAAGAATCCAACATTATGTACTCTCCTGAGTATCCAAACAAAGTGTTCTGAAAGTTTCAATAAAATTTTAACAGATAAAAAAGCCACTATTACATTTTGCGCTAGCGTAAACCACGTAACCCAGGTAGAACATAATATTGGCTGGACCACGATTTTATATTGGCTCAATATAGATACATTTAAATCGAAAAAAATATATTGTATTGATATTAACAAATATCGATTTTAAAATATTAGTAATTCAATATTGGTACAATATTATTTTACATATTTTCAACTTAGATATATCAAAATAATATTGATAAACGTCGGTAAATATTAGTTTTACAATATTGCAAAAACAACATTTAATCTACATTGGTAATGTTCTTTGTAGGCTATATTGCTCAACCAATATAAATCCATACAAATAAATATTAGATTTGCAATATTGAGAAAACCACATTTAACCTACATTGGTAATGTTCCTTGGAAGCTATATTCCTTAACCAATATATATGCATAAAAATAAATATTGGTTTTATAATATTGGAAAATCAATATTTAACTTACATTAGTAATGTTCCTTGTAGGCTATATTACTCAACCAATATATATCCATACAAATTTATATTAGGTTTACAATATTGGGAAAACCATATTTAACCTACATTGGTAATGTTCCTTGGAAGTTAGATTGCCTAACCAATATATATCCATACAAATAAATATTGGTTTTATTATATCGGAAAATTTATTATTAACTTACAGCAGTAATGTTCTCTATAGGCAATGTTGCTCAACCAATATATATCCATACAAATAAATATAAGATTTACAATATTGGAAATTCCATATTTCATCTACATTGGTAATGGTCCTTGAAAGCTATATTGCTTAACCAATATATATATATATATACATAAAAATAAATATTAGTTTAATAATAATTGCAAATCAATATTTATCCTACATTAGTAATGTTCCTTGTAGACTATACTGTTCAACCAATATAAATCCATACAAATATATATTAGATTCACAATATTCGTAGAACCATATTTAATCTACATTGGTAATGTTCTTGGGAAACTATATTGCTTAACCAATATATGTCCATAAAAATAAATATTGGTTCTATAATATTGGAAAATCAATATTAATTTAGGTACATTAGCAATGTTCTTTGTAGGCAATATTGCTCAACCAATATATATCCATACAAATATATATTAGATTTACAATATTGGAAAAACCATATTTAATCTACATTGGTAATGTTTCTTGAAAACTATATTGCTTAACCAATATATATACATAAAAATAAATATTGGTTTTACAATAATTGCAAATCAATATTTACCCTACATTAGAATGTTTCTTGTAGTCTATATTGCTTAACCAATATATATATATATCCATAAAAATAAATATTAGATTTACAATATTGGAAAAACAATATTTAATCTACATTGGCTATTATACATTTATACAACCAACATTGATTTTTGACTATAAATATTGATTTTAAAATATAGTAAAATTTTAATTGACTATATTGACGAAATTACTTCCAACCAATATGGTTTAAACAATATTTTTTCATATTAAACATCGATTTTTCCCATATTGATATATTTTATGTAATTTCAGTCTTTACTTTATTAACAACATTAAACCAATATTGTTGAACCAATATATAATTTCAAATTTTAAATTATGTTTAAATACGTTATTATACAATATGTTTAAACAAGATTTCTCAACATTGTTGAGCCAATATTGACTATTTTGAGTTTGTCAATATTTAAATTTAATATGTTGCCAATATAGTTTTGCTACTTTGGGCTAATTAGCCCAAGTTGTATATTAAATATTGGGTCAATATTTAATTTTAAAGATTAGTTTATATTTAAATTAAATATTATACAATATAGTTTTTAAATATGTCCCAATAAAGTTTAACCAATATTGAGTCAATATAGCGAAATGTTCACATTTTTTTATTGGTCCAATATTGTCTTTTTTACATTGCGCCAATATTTTAACAATATTAAACCAATATCGGCTCAATATTAGTGTTCTACCTGGGAAAACGTTGCAGTACCTACTTCATTAAACGTAAATACATTTTAAGGTTGTCTAAGATATTTTTTGAAGTAGAAAATAATTCCCATGTACTTGGATATTGTGTGTTCGCGACTTTAAACATAGCCCCGTCCCGGATAAGCTCTCTTGAGGGATAAAGTGGACATTTTTATCTATAGTGTTGAATTTTGGACGCCTGTTTTGTCTACGAAACGGAAAGCAGCAAACAACACTTGTATAGATATATGCCAATGTAGGTATAAATTATTCATTTTAGGGATGCTCCTCCTGGAAATCTTTGTTCGTTGCAGGATCCGTCTGGGACATTTCCAGCATTTCTGGTCATAAATCTGAAAGTATGTAAGTACCGGCTAATAAATTTTCGTGTAAGCACAACGGCAAATTCGGGGTCAGCTATCACTCAGTCTGCCGTCATATATGCTCCGAGCATCAGATATGGTGTGATACGTCCCGATTGCCGCAAATGCGATTTACGGAAAGATAGCCTTGCTCTCGGTCACGTCCAGTGTTATTAATAGCGTTTTATTGATCTGAACAAATGGGGCGATGGGCACTAGTGTTCCTTTAGGTTAGGAAAAAGTGATTTTATGACGCAAAAAATATTTAAATATTAGGGAATAAGCAAAAAATTTGAAAATATCAGATTTATCAGACCGCAAGCGCTCTCTATTTATCCGTCTGAGCTCAAAACCACTCTCATTGGGACGGAGTAATTTTACAAAATCAGAATCGTAAATTGCAAATCTCAAATAATGGCTCCAGGGGGAAATCTAAAGTTTATTTGTAAATAAAACAACTTTAACATGAGGCAATAGGATTTGCAATCTTACGCATCGAACTTTTACATTTCATTAACGACCAAGAACAAGAAATACATTTCACCGGATAATGAGATAACGATCAATCCTGGTAACGCGTCGAAAGTACGGAAAAGTTGGGAAAGCGGTAAACTGAAATATAAGCGAAGGCCACCATCTTATTAATTCTGGGTAATGATTACAGATGACCCTATTTGCTGCCTTCATTTATAAATTTGCTTTGTTGTGTGTATCTCCTTTATTAAAGACAGACGGGAATGGAAGATCTTTTATTAAAAGGGGCCGCAATTTAGGCGATCGCTGCTATGAAATTTAAAATGCTTCTTTACGTTCGATTACAATAACACCCTGCATTCAAAATGGGTCTATATTAAGGAGTGTAATGAAGTGATTTTTCAGACATGCCGAATAACTGTCGTAAGTTATGTAACGCATTAGGGCTTGGTCGGAAATAAATCTAGCCCGAGGTTCTTGTCTAAGTTCAACCGGTAAACCCAACGCGCAAAAAAGATCGAGCAGGATTCGAATCCTTTACACGTAGACCGAAGCATACATTCGGGGTTTGCATGAACGTACATAAATTATTGTTCACCGATATAGTACTAAGCCTCTCGTCCGGGAGGTAGCCCTTCATCTGAAGTAAAATAATTCCGGCAGCCAGTGAAACCTTAAGCCTCTCGCCCGGGAGATAGGGTGTCAATGAACCACACCCTTACATCTCGTCAGTAAAGGCCGTAAATATCTCTACGCAAATTGTATACACATAGCACCGACTAATTAATATATAGGATTTTTTTGTCATATCGTTAGTAAATAAAGAGTTTGTACGTTACTTTAAAACCTCCTAGTTATTATTTCTGGTGTGTAAAACTAATTAGACCCGTATGGGAAATTGTCCAGCCAGCTAAAATCGACAATCATCCCACAGACCCCTGTATACTTCCGTATCTTCACTGCAGTCTACCCTCGCCTGTCTTGGAAACCGCCAAGAGAGAAAGTGCTATAATTGAAGAGATTTCGTTAAAGAAAGGTGTTACTATCAACGTTTAATAACTAAACTAATTTGCTAAGGCTGTGTCAACGTTAGTTAACCATTCGTTATAACCAGTGATAGTGGGAGGGAACGACCGATATTCGTATTAAGTCAATTAATCGCTATCACCACATCTGATTTAACTCTTGGCCGTTGAATTCAACGCAGGTCGTGGCAAACCCTTAATATATCGAAGTCTCGAAATCGATAGATTAACGGCAACTGTCGACAATGAATGCTTCCTCGTATACAGGCTTCGCAACGTCCTGAACTAAAGATACAACACTAGCTAAACACTTTGCACAATACACAATTCACTTCTGACACCTGCCCAGACAGGTCTTGCTCGTTCACTCTTCTTTGGCTTCAGCCGAATGGTCAAACCGACGCAATTGCGAGGGTCGTTAGCTATGGGGTCAACACAGATACTAGACTAATACTAGAACGCAATAAGAAGACATGGATAATAAATAAGGGTATATATTAAACAATCATCATAGTACATATAGAGCCTCACCTAGCAAGGTCTGCCACCATAACCACGATACCCCCACAAGGGGTCAGCGACCGCGACGGCCGCGCTTAAAGACGAGTGATCGATTGCCGAAAGAGAATTATTACATGGACGTGACTGGCAATTTAGTGAGTGGGTTTTATAGATTTACTGTTAGAATTATAGACTAAAAATTTAAGGTAATATTCTCCAAAAGGGGTATATGCCGTTAGACGTCTGTGGATATTTCAGAAAGGGGAAATCTCTTCGAATGCTATCTCACAAGGCGGTCACCTGGTAATAATGGGGAAGTGCCCCGGTACCCGTGCGTACCGCACTGAGGCTTATCCTGGCTTGATTTAATCAAAAATACCGGATTTCCATTTTGCGAGCTCATTGGGAGGTCTCCCACTATAGATATGGAAATGACCCGAGACCACTTCATGTCGCCACGTGGCGTCGCAAAATTCCGCTATTTCCAAATTTTATTCAGTTCCTAAAATTTCAAAATGGTGCTATCAGACACGATCCCGGTAGAGACGATGACCAATGGGTAGGCGAGGCCAGCTCAACCATCCTTGGAAGCCGTAGGTCACGGACTCACTAGGAATTCCAGAACGCGAGGGTAGAGTGAACCTATGGGTCCGTAGATCAGTGCGACCACGAAGGTGGATCAGTCTATGGTAGATCAGATCAAGAGCTACCGATCTACGGTAGATTCACTCTCGCGCCTTTGTGGAGTATTCCTGTGATCTGTTAGACCGGCTTATGACAATGATCATCTGCGCTATGATCATTGTAGTGGCGCAGTCCGTCCTTCGAGGAATCGGTACTGGCTGAGGACAATGCATGTCCTTGGTCGTCTCTACATGCTGCATCGTGCCTGGGTGCGTTCGTTCAAACATGAGATATGGGCCGAAAAAGATAAAGGGAATTTTGGAAACTGTACTGAAAATCGTCTTAAAAATTTTATAAAAAATCCTGATATACACGGAATCGTGCATATCAGGCAAAAAGAAGGAATTTTGGGTTTAGGAACTGACTTGAAATTCGACATATTTTTGATAAAAAAAATGGTGTACATGGAACAGATGTTCCACATACACCATTCAAGCCTTAGCTTGTGTGCTTATGTCTAATTGGGATCTTTTGCTTAAAACTACTTTCACAGCATCTCCTGGGTTCGATAACATTACAAAGCTGGCAGGTACTGTTTGTAGCCCCAGCAAGGTAAAAAAGAACTTCACAGGAGGTTCCTATTCAAAGAAACAAGTCGGCAAAGAGAAGGACAGGAATTTCAAAAAGTTCCATTATGGTATTGGTATTTGGTATTTTCCTGGCTCTTGATTAAAGCTTGCATTGCGACAAACAATGCATCAAAACATTATTTAGAATCAATATATATACTCTAAAAGTCAATAAACGTTTATCGTCCACAGGAATCCAATTTCATTTACTGCCCCTTTTAATGGGTCTGCGTAATAAAACGCAAATGACGAGTAGGTGTGGAGTAAATCGTATTCAATACAAAATATGTTCTATGAAAGATTTTAGCTTAGCAGCATATAAAAACACTTAAAGCAGAACAAGAGCATGCCTTAAGGTTGCAATTTACTCCTCTGATATTAACCGCTATTTCTTTAGGAGTAAATTTTGCAGAAACTAATACACGGATTTTGAAAATTAATGTATATAATTTTGCAGAAAAAAGTGTAAATGGCCGTGAGGTATTGAAATTACCATTCTTATCTATAATTGAGAAGGAAAAAATAAGACTGTACATATTGGCAATACGTAGGCAACTCATTCAATCGCTTGTATTTACAATTTTGTATTTTTTTTGTAAAAAGAAATTAGCTTACGGCCGAGTACAAAGTGTTACTTAAAAGCTCACCAAATATTGTCACTCAAATTAACGTATCTTTTGTGAAATTGACCCTCAAAGGAGAATTTTCACATTTTTAGGTCAAGTAGTCATTTGCATTGCTGAAATAGCGCCCGAAACTAGGCAAACTACAGAACAATATTGCATTACAACTTGGTCTATCACTCTGGAGATGTCAGCATGTAGTAGTAGTAGCACTAGTAGTACTTTATTAGTCCAAAAGAGCACAAATACAGGCTATAAGCATTGAGTAAAGGAATATATTCCTTTATTCAATGCTATAAGACAAGTCATACAACAAACAGTGGTATAATACACAATATTATAAACACGTTACGTGCCGGCATCTGACGGCGAGTAGCGTGAACCCTCAAAATAAAACAAAAATTTGTTATCTGCATTGTCTTCCAGGCCGGACCAGCCAGTGATCGTCTACCCGCGTTAGGCAACCATACAAAGCATATTAGACTATTAAATCCTAGCCTTAATTAATTTTCAGTTATTCTCTATTAGTAATAGTTTCGTATTCAATTTATTAAAAGAAAAGAAATATTTTTGTATGTATTCTTTAGCACATAAGGACCCTTCTGACTCACCAGTGGTTTGTTGTACGAATAAAACTTTGCGGAAAATCTTTTGTTAGCACCGGAACTGGGAGTGTTTACTCAACTTAGCCAAGTGGCCAAAGCAAACAGACCGCAAACAGGCCCAAAACTGTATGGCGCTTTTATTTAGTGTACAAGGCGGAAAACAATTGACGGACAAATGCAGAGATTTACCTACATGTATCTACAATAATTATTATAAATTTTTAAAAAATGGTAAAAATAAAAAGAAATTCTATAGAGAAGCACAAACATTTGCTTCCTAAACCAAACCAATTTATTTATTAAAGCAGAAAAATATCCTTTTTCCAAATAAACGACCATTCGTCACCACCCTCGCAAAAATGCTTAAGACATATTTAACGCCAACTCACCTATCTACCAGGGAAAAGATCGCCGTCTGCTAACTTTTAAATTACGATTCTCGTTCAGGTGTTTCAGTTTACGAGTGGGAATAAACAGCAGAACGAAAGGGATTTATTAGATTATTTTGCTTCTCCAGAGGACACGAACCGTTGCCCCATTTTAGACGCTTAATTAGCGTAAGCCGATCGGGAGGTTCCATCCCGTTTAATTAAACAAAACATTAAATTACTCTTTTGACAAATTTATAAATAGCCTCTTACATCGAGATAAACGTGCATTGTTAGGCTAGGTACGTTACTGTATTTATTTATTATTTAGTCTGAAATAAATCGGAAAAATTGTAATATATTTAAAGCAAAAGTCTGTAAAATACAAGTTCGTGAAGCACAAGTCTGTCACATACAGGTCGGTAAATTACAGGCTTGTAAAAGTGCAGATGATATAAGTACAGTTTGCAAAGTACAGTCTATTTTTTGTAGTAAGAATTATAATATAATTCTCCGGTAGTTATAAATAAATATTTTAGATCTATAAAATACCTAAGTCCTAGAGTACTGATATGAAAAGTTTAGGTCTGTAAAATACACATTTGTAGAGACAAGCTTGTACAGTACAGGCCTGTAAAATTACAGGTTTGTAATAAATATAAGTTAAAGTACTGGTCTGTAAATGTAATGAACAAGTCTGTAAATCACAAGTCTGTAACATACAGGCCGGTAAATTACAGGCTTGTAAAAGTACAGACGATGTAAGTACAGTCTGCAAAGTATAGTCTAATTTTTGTAGTAAAAATTATAATGTAATTCTCCAGTAGTTATAAATTAATATTTTATTGTATATCATACGATTGTATGAATTATTAAATCATGTTATTGTTTCTAATTCCTATTCATTTACTTTTTACTTTAAGAGTCTTGTACTTACAGATCCTCATGGCGTTAGGATCTGTAAAGTTACAGGTCTATAAAATACTGATCCTAGAGTACAGATATGAAAAGTTTAGCTCTGTAAAATACAAATTTGTAAAGCATAAGCTTGTAAAGTACAGGCCCGTAAAATTAAAGGTTTGTAACAAAGATATGTTAAAGTACATGTCTGTAAATGTAACGAAGGCTGTAAAATACAAGCTGTCTAATTCTGTCGTGGTTCCTGAAATTCCTCACGTATTTTTTCATTTATAAAAACATCCCAATCGTATCTGGTGTTTTACAGCCTGTACTTTAACAGTTTTGTACTTACAGTCCTTAATGGCAATAAGATATAAGTACAGCTCTAAAAATTACAGGTCAGTAAAGAACAGATGTGGAAAGTATTGGTCTATAAAATAGTCTGTATAGTACAAGTCTGTATAGTACAGACCGGTAAAATTACAGGTTTTATAAAGTAGAGATATTTTAAAGTACAGGTCTGTAAATGTAAAGGTTGTGAAAATACAGGTTGCAAATATGTTTTTACGCATTTTTTGGTAAATGCGCAATTGGATTTGTACTTTTACAGCTCGTGCTTTTACGAACTTGTACTTACAGTACTTCAGACAATAAAGTCGGATAAAAATGGGTCGGTAAAGTACAGACCGGTAACTTATAGGTTTATAAAAGTAGAGATATGCTAAAGTACCTACAGATCTGTAAAAGTAAGTTCGATAAAAGTACTGGCTGTCTCGTTATATTGTGATTTATGAAATTCTTTGTTGATATATATTCCGCGAATTAAAAAAATATTACATTACAATATTGTGAGTCATGTTATTGTTTCTGGCTGCTACTCATATGTTGTTGTTTTAATGAACGTGCAAATGTAACTATTCATAAAACAAAATAAAATTTAATCAGTGGAACAATAATTGTGTTCTATTTCCGGATAATAAACAAATTTTTCAATATTTCATTAATGTTATGGCTAATAAAATTATATTATTTATTATTAAAAATTTTGCACAATAAAAGTTGGATATTCATGTTTGAGACTAAAAATTGACGTTAATGATGACATCCAGTAAAATAAATAAAATTATTTGCCTCGTATTTCCAAACCTGCTCTTTTAGTAAAAAAATACTTTGAAAATACATACTTTACTTTTCCAAGGCAACCCTACCTCATGTTGAATTCATGAAATATTTTAAAGGGTTGCGTCTGAGACGTTATCGAATATTGTAAATTGTTTAAACGCGTTCCGACGGCGGCGTCTCACCAGGATATAATAGGATCACGACGAAAGGATGAACGCTGCCATAATATCCACCCCGCAGACTTGAGCTCGGTTGGCTTTTCATTGTGTACTTATGGAGGTCAACGTATCGGCCAGTATTGGAAGCGATCGGTTACGGGGAATTAAACTCTCAACAGGGTGTTTCTTCAGGACATATAATATAATTCAGGTATTTCATGAAGTTGAATCAAATCCATTAATGATAAGGGAAGAAACCCCCTTTGCAAAATAAAAACGTCCCATATAATCTTTTCCACAGAAAGTATATTTTGCTTTGATATTGCAGTAATGGAATCAGTACGAAGGCAACATTTTAACGCGTCGGTAATTTATTGTTTATCATTAAGTGAAGACTGGAATATACTTATAGTGTACTACTTTACATATTTTATTTTCTGTAGGTGTCTGGGGAAAGTGACGTCTGCCTCATCACTGTCACTGTCAGTCATTTCATCAAAATGCCCATCTCATTCAAAAATTTATCATACGCCATCCGAACAGTTTCATCAAGAACATTCATCCAAAAGCCAGTGAAAAACCCGTTTGAAATCCCTATGTACGGGATCGAAAATTTAGAGGCCCAGAGGAAAAGAAACAGGCGAGCAAAGAAGACCATGAGGGAAATCGAAGAAGTCCAAGACGAACAGAAGAGGATAAACGATTTCCCACCTCCACCAAAGGATCCGGAAGAATGAGCAGATCACATGTATAACAAACTAAAACCGATGTAACTTTCAAATAAATAAAGAATGCAACTGACAAATTAAAATGGCATTTGGTAACATTTATTAATCTTTGATCTAGATAAATTAGTATTTGATTAGAACCAACCTAGGTGGGGTGGTAAATGTAAATAGCTTGTGGTGTATCAGACATTAATGACTGTGAGCCTCTCATGTTGCTAGGAAGTGTGGTGTGCTTAACTTCCATAGCTATAATCATCTGGAAAAGTTTGTAGGAGTATTTGGGAAATATGTGGTCTGGTAACATCTCAAGGATGGGAATGTGTTCCAGTATAAATACAAAACCTTCATAAAAGATCATATTCCACGTATACGTACGCCACATTATTAGGCAACCATAAATTATTCTGTTTATCTTATTTTCCATCCATCTTCTAGTGGTTTTCTGAATCAGACGACTACGACAAGATGGCGGAAACGAATAGGAAACGGATTAACCGAGTATAAGGAAGCTTTCAGCGAACTGTGATACAATATCCGTCGAATGTCCGTCTGCATTCATTGGAGAGTGGATTTTTATCGAGGTAAACGTTGTGTGAAGAGTGTTTATTGCTGTAGCGATTTCGATTGAGTGCACTTGAGGATGGAAAATCTATCGTAACGAACGCATTATTGAATGCATGTCTCACAAAGCCTCTTTGGACACGACAGAACCGGGCTGTCTATATTTTGCAGCCTGTTCATTTACAGACCTATAGTTTAAGTTATCCTTATTGCAAAACCGTAATTTTACCGGCCTGTAGTTCACAAACTTGTTTTTACAGATCTAAACTGTAATTTACTGGCCTGTATGTTACAGATATGTGCTTTACAAACTTGTACTTTACAGACGTCTGCGTTACATGTTTGTATATTATTAACCTGTACTTTTACAGACATTAATCCACGAAGGACTGTAAGTACAAAGCCGTTAGAGTACAGGCTGTAAAAGCCAGGTACGATTGTATGTTCCTTGAAATAAAAAATACGTGAGAAATATATTTTATCAGAAAATTTCATGAAACACGACAGAACTAGACAACCCATATTTTCCAACCTCTTTATTTTCGTTCGTTACATTTACAGACCTGTACTTTAACATAGTTTTACTACAAATCTGTAATTTTACTGGCCTGTACTTTACAAACTTGTATTTTACAGACCCAAACTTTTCATACCTGTACTCTAGTGACCAGTATTTTATAAACCTGTAACTGTACAGATCTTATTAACGCCGTGAAGGACTGTAAGTACAAGACTATTAAAGCAAAAAGAATATAAGTATGAACCGGAAACATTAACATGATTCCATAACTCACACAATCATATGATATACAATAAAATATTAGTTTATAACTACTACTTTTATTATAATCTTCTACTACAAATATTAGACTGTACTTTTGCAGACTATACTTTTGATGTCTGTACTTTTACAAGTCTGTAATTTACCAGCCTGTATGTTACAGACTTGTGCTTATAAACTTGTACTCTACAGACCTCTGCCTCTTCTTTACATGCCTGTACATTATTAACCTGTACTTTTACATGCATTAATTAATACATGTTTCTATTCCATTCTATTCTGTACTTTTATAAGCCTGTAACTTACCGGCTTGTATGTTACAGACTTGTGCTTTACAAACTTGTATTTTACAGATCTCTGCCTTACTTATCTGTACATTATTAGCCTGTACATTACAGATATTAATGCCATGAAGGACTGTAAGTACAAGATTGCAAAATACAGAATTTCCACGTATTCACCGCCTTGTACTTTACAGACTTGTACTTTACATATTTGTGTTTTGCAGATCTGTACTGTTACAGGCCTGTACTTTTACATAACTTAATGCCATAAAGGACTGTAAGTACAAGTCTGTAAAGTACAGGTTGTTAAAATACAAACTGTAAAAGTAAGGTCTATAAAAATAAACATAAACAATAAGAGTATATAAATCGAGTTGCAGCAGAGCAGATGGCTGCGCATTAATGTGCGACACTATACCCTTTTTCCAGTCTACCAACGAATACATTTGATTATAATTACGCCTGTGTTTACTGATAATCAGGTGCGCTGATTCACTAGACCGAGCTGATTAGCTAATCCTCAACTAATTACGTCGAAGGAGGGATATAGCCAAGGGTATATTAAAATTTAAAAAATCAGGTAGCAAATAGGTGCCGAAATTCGCGACGTGAGGTTTCTACAAAGAAAATATCGACTAGCTCGTAGAAAAGCTGAGTGAACAAGTTTTATGTGCGGAGTCTGATTTTGGGTGTGGTTTGCTATTGCTGGTAATTTTTCTTCTAAATAATAATTGGGAATATCTGAAAAATTATTTTTTTTGAAATTGGTTTAAAATCGATCGTCGTTATAATATCGTGGGTACTTTCATGGCACAAGCTGCTCTTATAAAGTGCCTTCCTCGAAGATATTTTTGATTGAAACACAATATTTATTCGCAGATACACGAACGGAAGAGCTCAATCATAACAGCCGGGGATAATGCCTCATTTGCAATCACAACGTAATATCCGGAGGGTTAGCTTGTCCCTAGAACCCAACGGACTCGACAACCCGGCCTTTGATAATCCACATTACCGAAAAGTGTCAGTCAGTTCCAACGGTATTCGGGAGGAGCGAGTGAGGAAAAAGAATATAATCAACGATTATAACGGCGCACCGTCCGACTTAATTGGTAAGTGATTTGCGAAGTGCTTAACCGATTGTCGAGTTGCGAAAATTGTATTAATGGAATGCGTTAAAGTAAAAGTAACTGAAATTTGGGTTTAAATTAATTTAAAAAAATATTTAATTAAGGAAACTGAACTAAATTTAAAAAAACTACAGTAATTTTAACGTAAGGAAATCTAAATAAAATAGTTGGAATTTTAGATTTTACTTAAAATAGATTAATTAATGTAATTATTGATTTGATTGATTTATCGATTTATTTGATTTAATTAAATTAATTAATTTAATTAGTTTCAATAATACGAAAAAACTACAAAAAAAATTTAAAAATAGGTTTCGATGGTATACAAGTTTTTTATTACGCGAATGTGCTTCTCAAAAAGTTTTCAAAAAGGGTGACAAATATCTATTGAAAATTACAGGCCTATAGTTAATTTCGATTTTCTATGTTTTTTTTTAATGCTGCCTTAGTCGAAGAACATTAAATATCCAGTATCAAGGTTTTTAATCTAGAAGTTCCACAGGGTTCCGTTCTGAGGCCACTGTTGTTTATATTATTCATCAACGATGACAAAAAAACTACCTGATCGCTATTAAGAAAAATTTAAAATTCTATGCGCAAACTCGTCCTGATTTCGTTTTCTTTTCTTTCAGAAAATGGGAAACATCACGGAGATTCCAGAGACAAAAAAATTTCGGTGGCAGAGTCAGTCTTTTCAAGGAAACTGGACATAGTCGCTGAAGAAAATGACAGGTAAATTTTGGTGCACACAGTGGCAGGTTTGGAAATTCTTAACTATGAAAGGAACAAATTTGCTAAAAACAGCTCTATACAATTTTGCACCTCATTAAATCCTATTACTACTACTATTATTTCTAATCATTTAACGTTTTCAGAAACTGGTGGTACAATTTCTGCCTGAAGTGCAAATCCAAGGACGAAGGCAAGCCGTCGTGGGAGCCAAAATTCTGGCCCAAGCTATGCCCGCATCCATTTTGGCCGTCGTACCGCCAATTCTCAAGAATAGTATCTCTAATCCTCATAGGCGCCTTTGCCTGGTGTATCCTCTATTCCATAGTGGGAGACACTGCCGCACCCCCCGATGGCACGCTCTTCCAATTAATACTCCTTAGTATATGCGCCTATATCGGCGGTTGGCTCATGAGTCTCACAACTTTCCCCGCCTTGGTAGGGATGTTGCTCACCGGAATCTTGTTCCAGAACGTGAATATCGTTGATATTGATGAATCCTTCACAGAAATAACGAGAGAAATAGGGTGAGTTTATCAACAAATTTGAGTGATATAACCAAATTGATTTAAAGGAACTAGTTATTTTAAATAAATTATTGGTGTGCTTCTTCCCCTTGGGTAGTGACTAATAAATTTGTTGTTCTCAGTCATGCTGCGCTGGTAATAATTCTAATTCGAGCAGGCCTAGATTTGGACCCAGTTGCTTTAAGAAGACTGACAATTCCCGTGTTGAAGCTATCGCTGGTGCCATGGACTGTAGAAGCAGGAGCAATTTCGATATTATCTAGGTATCTTCTGCAAATATCTTGGTCCTATGCCATGCTTCTAGGTACGTAATACTGTACAGTATTATTATTAAATATATTTAACTTAAATAATGTCGAATATAGGTCAGTTACGTAAATCTATGAATTAATGAGCGCAATTCAGGTTTTGGTTACCATTAGTCGGATTTTGTACCGAAAAGTTGAGGTTTTTTCATAAATATCTGGAAAACCGAGCAACTTAGCGTAACAAAGTCTAATATTCCAAAAACCACTTAATTTCGACGTTTTCTCGACGTTTTATTCTAGTCATTTGCAGTGAAATGACATATCCACAAAAAATACACATCAACTGAGAACCTTAAAGAATACTTCTTATTATACAACCGATTAAAAACTGTCTTTTGTTTAAGTTACAGCAATCACTGTTATGTAAACATAGTAAACATAGAAAACTATCTACAGAAATGGTCTCCTCGAATTTTGTCATCAGGCCAGTCGTTCAGCTCGTACGTATCGCAGTCGAAGTCGAATATTCCAAAAATCACTTAATTTCGACGTTTCTTTGACGTTTTATTTTGGTAATTTGCAGTGAAATTAAATATCGACAAAGATACACATCAACTGAGAACCTTAAAGAATACTTCTTTTTATTCAACCGATTTAAGACTGTTTTTTGTTTACATCACAGCAGTCATTGTCACGTAAACATAGTGAACAAGAAATTATCTGCAGAAATGGTCTCCTCCAATTTTACTATTAGGCCAATCGTATAGCTCGTACGCGCCGTCAAAAGTCTAATATTCCAAAAAAAAACACGTTTTTTCGACGTTTTATTTTAGTTATTTGCAGTGAAATGACAAATCCACACAAATCAACTGAGAACTTAAAGAATACTTTTCAATACACAACCGATTTTATGACTGTCTTTTGTTTTCGTTACAGCAATCGCCAAAGTCTAATATTCCAAAAACCACTTAATTTCGACGTTTTCTCGACGTTTTATTCTAGTCCTTTACAGGGAAATAAAAAATCCACAAGGCTACTCATCAACCGAGAACCTCAAAGAATACTTCTTATTATACAACCGATTAAAGACAGTCTTTTGTTTACGTTACAGAAATCACTGTTATGTAAACATAGCAAGCAGAAAATACTCTACAGAAATTATCTCTTCCAATTTTACCATCAGGCCGATCGCTTAGCTCGCACGCGGCGTCGTCATATTGCAATATTCCAAAACACATAATTTCGACGTTTAATCGACGTTTTATTTTAGTTATTTGCAGTGAAATTAAAAATCCACAAAACTATACATCAACTGAGACTCTTAAAGAATACCTCTGATTATACATCCGATTTAAGTCTGTTTTTTGTTTACGTTACAGCAATCACAAACATAGTAAACATTGGAAATTATCTACAGAAATGGTCTCTTCCAATTTTACCGTCAGGCCAGTCGTTTAACTCGTACGCGTCGTCAAAGTCTAATATTCCAAAAAAAAACACGTTTTTTCGACGTTTTATTTTAGTTATTTGCAGTGAAATGACAAATCCACACAAATCAACTGAGAACCTTAAAGAATACTTCTCAATACACAACCGATTTTATGACTGTCTTTTGTTTTCGTTACAGCAATCGTCAAAGTCTAATATTTCAAAAACCACCTAATTTCGACGTTTTCTCGACGTTTTATTCTAGTCCTTTACAGGGAAATAAAAAATCCACAAGGCTACTCATCAACCGAGAACCTCAAAGAATACTTCTTATTATACAACCGATTAAAGACAGTCTTTTGTTTACGTTACAGAAATCACTGTTATGTAAACATAGCAAGCAGAAAATACTCTACAGAAATGATTTCTTCCAATTTTACCATCAGGCCGACCGCTTAGCTCGCACGCGGCGTCGTCATATTGCAATATTCCAAAACACTTAATTTCGACGTTTAATCGACGTTTTATTTTAGTTATTTGCAGTGAAATGACAAATCCCCACAAATCAACTGAGAACCTTAAAGAATACTTCTCAATACACAACCGATTTTATGACTGTCTTTTGTTTTCGTTACAGCAATCGTCAAAGTCTAATATTCCAAAAACCACTTAATTTCGACGTTTTCTCGACGTTTTATTCTAGTCCTTTACAGGGAAATAAAAAATCCACAAGGCTACTCATCAACCGAGAACCTCAAAGAATACTTCTTATTATACAACCGATTAAAGACAGTCTTTTGTTTACGTTACAGAAATCACTGTTATGTAAACATAGCAAGCAGAAAATACTCTACAGAAATTATCTCTTCCAATTTTACCATCAGGCCGATCGCTTAGCTCGCACGCGGCGTCGTCATATTGCAATATTCCAAAACACTTAATTTCGACGTTTAATCGACGTTTTATTTTAGTTATTTGCAGTGAAATGACAAATCCCCACAAATCAACTGAGAACCTTAAAGAATACTTCTCAATACACAACCGATTTTATGACTGTCTTTTGTTTTCGTTACAGCAATCGTCAAAGTCTAATATTCCAAAAACCACTTAATTTCGACGTTTTCTCGACGTTTTATTCTAGTCATTTACAGGGAAATAAAAAATCCACAAGGCTACTCATCAACTGAGAACCTCAAAGAATACTTCTTATTATACAACCGATTAAAGACTGTCTTTTGTTTACGTTACAGCAATTACTGTTATGTAAACATAGCGACGCAGAATATACTCTACTGAAATGATCTCTTCCAATTTTACCATCAGACCGATCGCTTAGCTTGTACGCGGCGCGGTCACAGTCTAATATTCCAAAAGACACTTAATTTCGACGTTTGTTCGACGTTTTATTTTAGTCATTTGCAGTAAAATTAAAAATCCTCAAAACTACACATCAACTGAGATTCTTAAAGAATGCTTCTTATTATACAACCGATTTAAGACTGCCTTTTGTTTACGTTACAGCAATCACTGTTATGGAAACACAGAAAATTATCTACAGAAATGACCTTTTCCAATTTCACCATCAGGCTAATCGTTTAATTCGTACGTGCCGTCGTCAAAGTCTAATATTCCAAAAAACACTTAATTTGGACGTTTTTTCGACGTTTTATTTTAGTCAATTGCAGTGAAATGACAAATCCACGAAAAATACACATCAACTGAGAACCTTAAAGAATGCTTCTTATTATACAACCGATTTAAGACTGTCTACGTTACAGCAATCACTGTTATGGAAACACAGAAAATTATCTACAGAAATGACCTCTTCCAATTTCACCATCAGGCTAATCGTTTAGCTCGTACGTGCCGTCGTCAAAGTCTAATATTCCAAAAAACACTTAATTTGGACGTTTTTTCGACGTTTTATTTTAGTCTTTTGCAGTAAAATGACAAATCCACGAAAAATACACATCAGAAAATTATTTAAGGCATTTGGGGACTGTCACATAGACTCACACGAAGGATGCCGATTTTCCTACATTGAAAAAATTCTGGATAAGTACTAGACACTCGACTTAATCATAGTCTTTGCAGTTTGCGCTAATTAACTCGACGGTTAACCCGTTAAATCAGTCTAATAGAACTAACCTACGTCTCCATCAAGTCTATCAGACTCGATTTATGCCACTCAGTACATCACTCATTGAAACATAAACTCAGCCTGCGTTATGAATGAGTATCACAGTAATATAGCATAACTTTTATTATGACAGTAATAACCATTAACTGATTTAATCAATTTATTTTTATAGGTTCCATTATAGCGGCCGTATCCCCAGCCGTCGTGGTGCCATGCCTGTTCCGATTACGAGCAAAGGGTTATGGAGTGGCCAAAGGGATACCGACGTTAATTATAGCAGTCGCCAGCATCGACGACGCCGCGTCAGTGGCGGTTTTTGGCATAATAAAAGGCATCATGTTTTCCGATTCCTCTCTCACCAGCATATTTGGGCCCCTCTCCATAGTGGGAGGTAACTGACAATTTGACTATTACAAGTCATTTAATAAGGATTTTTTTGTTTCCTTTTTGTAGGTATCGCATTTGGGGTTATTTGGGGCATAATATGCAGCTTCGTACCTGAGAGGAACGACCCATTCATGACACCATTCAGAGTCCTGCTCCTGCTGACTGGCGGAATGGGCGCGGTGTTCGGCAGCGAGCTCATCGGATACGGCGGTGCAGGACCTCTGGGCTGCGTCACCGCAGCTTTTGTAGCCATGGCTTTCTGGTCGAACCAAGGCTGGGAGATCGACGAGAACCCGGCAGCCACAGCGTTCGAAATCTTTTGGTTGGTCATCCAACCGATACTATTTGGTGTAACCGGAGCTAGGATTAAATTCAACGAATTGGACGGCTCTGTAATAGCGATCAGTCTCGGGGTGGTGGTTTGTGCTGTCCTCCTGAGGATCCTGTCTACTGTTTTGATCGGCTTTGGTTGCAAACTCAACTGGAAGGAGAAGATATTCGTGTCAATATCGTGGATGTGCAAGGCCATTGTGCAGGTAAAGTTTTTCTTCCTTAAAGTGATTGTTAGCTCTTCTATCGTATGCAATATTTTCAGGCCGCACTGGGTCCAGTGGCCCTCACAATGGTGGAGCATGGCACCGACGAATACGAATACGCAGAGAAGATTTTAACGACGTGTATATTATCGATAATAGTGACCGCCCCTACCGGAGCGCTCTTGACGACTCTCCTCGGTCCGCACCTGCTGACCAAAGGTAGAGTGCCTGGGGTGCAAGAAATAAGAAGGAGGAAGAAGAGTCGTCTCTCGCTGCGCGATATGAGTATCGCGGATGAAGAGGAGTTCTGTGTCGATAATGGGGCGCAACCTAGTGCGAATGATGTGGAGGTGTGAACGTGTAAATATGTTTTTTAGTCAGTATTAAGAGAGGATCTAAAAGGATTTTTTTTAACGTGAGTTTGTGATTTAAAGTTAGGTATTACGACACCCAGTTGTTTAATTTATTATTGTACTTGCATTTAAAATGCGGCTGTAAATATTGTACAATTGTTGTAAATAAACTATTGAAAAATCAATGTTTTTTTATGTCTTGAAGATTAAAGAATAAACTGTAAATATAAGGAACAAGTTATATTAATATGGCTCTTAATAATTTTTGCCGACGCTATGCTGACGAGGAGCGCCAAAATCGAAACAGCAGCATGTTAAAAAAATTTAAAAATAATTAAAAACAAAAGTTCCTCCACGGATAAAAGCCAAATTGTTAGCTACACTGCAGCCCACAAACAGTCTGCCACAGGGGTCAATTCTTGGCCTCCCTTTATTCTCCATTTATTATTATTATTATTATTATTATTATTATTATATATCGTAGTTTGAAAACGATTTAAAATTATATGCAACTAATTTTACAAGCCAGGTAACTTAAGATATGCTGAACATAAAAAGGTGTGTACCTTTCGATATGGATCTTCTAAGAAGTTCTTGAAATGGTACATGTGGAGCTCTTCGATCTTGGAAGCATAGGAAATAATCGCTTGAAATTTATTAGATCCACCTTCTTTTCGATCTTGATCTTCTTCAAACAGTTTCTGAACAATAACGGCAAAATATGGAGAGAAGTGCATGGCCTTGGAAGCACCAAGTGCAATTTTTTTCATCTCTAGGTGTAAATTAACCAGAGAAGGATCGAAGCTCTCCTAAACAGTTGAAGATACATAGGTCAAGCCAAATTTTCATATAAAAAAATTAGAATTGCAACCATCGATCTAAATCTTCTTCAGATAGTTCCTGAATAATAATTGGCTCATATGGAGGAAGCTGTTCAATATTGTTGGAGGCATAACGTGAGAATTATAGTATGTATTTGGGTATAATTAGCTTAGCAACGAATAAGACCTCTTGGTCCTACCAAATTTTTGGATGATGAGGTTATTATTACTAAAAGCGAATCAACACTGAATCCGCTCGCAAAATTCCATCTTTGGATCTTCTTCACAGTTGTATTTTCTTCAATAAACGACGAAAAATGTGGTTTGGCATCTAGTTCTAACAAATTTGCATGACCAGGCGTTTTTGAAACGGTTCCTAATTTTTTCTGGTGCTTTGATAGATAAAACTAATACTCCACTATAACGGATAAGAAATTTTCCAAAGCACTAGTCATCGCTGGATATTTGTACGAATCAATCATTGCGTTAAAATGCCAGAAGTTAGTATAAATCAAATAGAATAATAATTCCGAAAATCTGTGTTAAAGTAGGCGCTAATTATCTAATTATCTAATGACTAGCACGGCGAATTGCTTTAATTCCTAACGGAAAATTTCCGCACTGATAGCTAAAAGAGAGATTAAAATATATTGGTACACATTTCTGATCAAATTAATTTAATCCAGACGTTGTCGAATATAAAAAATCTTTAAAGGTAGATTTACTTTTTCGGCAGGATTAGTTGGTTGTAAATTAGGTTTAATTTGACATGAACCACTGTAGTAAATTGTTAGAATTTAAGTGGATGGACAATATTTTACAAATTCTCAATAAATTATTGTTAATTTTATTTATTATTTTTTTAAGTAGCTTATTCAAATTTCCCCATTAAATAGAGTATTCCTTCGTAAAAGTAATGTTTAAATTAGTAATGGTCTGTAGAAGTACAGGTCTGCGAAAGGACAATTTGTAGAGTACATTCCTGTAAAAACACAGATCTGTAAAGTACTGGTCTGTAGAGCCTTCTATACAGGTACAGGATCAAAGTATATGGGTGTAAAAGTGCTGATCTAAAAAAAGTACAATACCTGTAAAAATACAGATTTTTAAAGTACAGGTCTGTAAAAGTACCATTCTTTATGGGTACAGATCTGCAAATTACACGAGTGTAACACTACGGGTAAAAAAGCACAATCTGTAAGAGTGCAGGCCTGTAAAAATGCAGATATGGAAAGTACAGACTCTGTAGAGTACATGCTTGTAAAAGTAACAGATCCGTAAAATTACAAATGTGTATAGTACAGATCTGTAGACTATACGTCTATAAAAATCCCAGTTTGAAATAGCATAGGTCTGTAAAAGTGCAGCTCTGTAAAAGTACAATCTGTAAAGTACAGGCCTGTAGAGGTTTAAAAATAGACATTCTCTACAATTAAGGTCTGCAAAGTAACTAAAAATCCCAGTGTGAAATAGTAGAGATCTGTAAAAGTACAGATCCGTCAAAGTACAATCCGTAAAGTAACGGATCTGTAAACGTATAGATCTGTAAAATACAGGTCTATTGAGTCTATTAATTATATTCTACACAGCTACAGGTCTGCAAAGTACATATGTGTAAAAGTACAGATATGGAAAATACAGGTCTGTATGGTACATATCTGTAAAAGTGACGCTCTGTAAAAGCGCAGGTCTGTAAACATACAAATTTGTATAGTACAAGTCTGTAAAGTACATGTCTTTAAAAATCCCAGTTTCAAATAGTAACTGTCTATAAAAGTACAGATCTGTTAAAGAATAATTCGTAACAGTACAAGCCTGTAAAGTACAGGTATGTATCTGAGATTTTTAAATACAAGTACTTGTCCTATACAAATTTGTACTTTTGTAGACCTGTTACTTTTACAGACATGTACCCTACAGCCCTGTATTTTACATATCTGTAATTTTACAGGTTGTACTTTTAAAAATCCACATTTTTACAGATCATTAGTATTTCAACCGGGTACTTTTACACAAATGTACTTTGCTGAGTACTAGTAGACTATAACTTTCATAGGCTCTATAGATCGCTATTTTTTTAAACTGGATTTTTTATACATATACTTTGCAGACCTTTAATTGTACATACAGATTATTAATTTCATAAACTTTACAAACTTATACTTTTACAGGCCGCTATTATTTCAAACTAGGATTTATAAAGACATGACCTCTATTGACTTATACTATACAAATTTATACTTTTACAGGGCAATACGTTTACAGGTATGTACTCTACATATTACAGGTTTGTACTCTACATATCTGTACTTTCATAAATCTATAGCTTTACGGATCGTTACTATTTTAAACTGGTAATTTTATGTACGCGTACTTTGCAGACCTGTAACTACATGCTATTTTTACAGATTCTACAGACCTGTACTTTACAGGCTTGCACTGTTACGGATTATTCTTATACCTATACTTTTATACAGCATTATTAATTGAAACTGTACTTTTAGAGTGCGTTACCTTTACAGATATGTACCCTACAGACCTGTATTTTATATATCTGTACTTTTACAGTTTTACTTAATATTAATCAGGCACACATTTGTATAGTACAGTAATAGAGTTCATATCCTTATAAATCCTAGTTTGAAATATTTGGTCTGTAAAAGTATCGATCTGTAGAGTACAGGTGAGTACAAAGACTGATTTCACCAAGTGTCGAATGATCCCATATTACTAAGGGACTGGCGAGGGCGGTTTAAAAATTAATTAAAATTTATAAAGTTTTTATTGTAAAAACAAATTTATTTATTTTAGTCATAAGAAAGTGCAGGTTGATATCAATTTCCTTTTATTTAACTAGTACTGAAAAATTTGATATTGCGCCGAACTTCCATCAAAGAAAATAATTCCTTCCTAAACAAATAAATATTTTTATGAATCGAATTAGCTTTATTGATAAAAAAAAAGAGACATCAAAAACTTGTTTTTCAAATAAACGATAATCTCAGCGAAACAGCCTAACCAGACGCTACAATAAACAAATAAATCGAGAGTCAACCAGTCAAAAAGGATTAAAAGCTAGTAGGTAATTGTAAATAATAAACATTAATGTCTAACCTTTAATACAAGGTTTGGAGTAATTCCTCGATAAGATACTTGGCGGTTTATATCAGACAATAGCTGCATACAAATATGTTAAAAATTATAATAAGGAATTTTTATTTTTATTGGCAATAGAAATTTTCCGCAGCAAAATATGCATAATTCGTTAAAGATCAAAAATGCGATAATATTTACTCATCTGTCTTGGTTGTAACGGGAGGGATCAACAGCGACCTGTTGATATATCGGGCTCAACAATGTACCGTTTATAAATATATATACATACATATATAATGCATCTGTTTTGAAAACCTAAAAATATTTCGAGATACTTAAACACTAAATTTTTAACGCAAGTACAAATTTAAAAAAAATCCGTATCATAAAAGCAAAACATTTTGCTAATGCATTTTTTTATGAAATAAGCCCTGTTAAGTTCCTGCAAACACACTCAAGATAAGCATCATAATGTGTTAGTAACTAAACGTTTAATCTGGGATTAGAATCGTCTGGATTAACGACGAACCGAGTAGTAAAAATCAAGTAGTAAATCGGATTATGATTTTATGAATACCGCACGTTCGATACAACACGTGGGCAGTAACTAAACAGTCAATATAATTTAAATACAAAATCTCGAATTGCGCAGTACTTTCCCCCGCCGCGGATTAAGATTAAAAGGATCGCGATGTGTTTGCAGCCTTAATTTATGAGGTGTCGGATTTATTTTGCACGGATTATTATAAAGCATAGGTACTTCAGATGGTCGTAAAATTAGAAGCTCTAAATCTAACTAGGCACTGGATAACGCCCCTGAAGTAAACGAAGCGCCACCAGGAATATGCCAGTTAAATAAATATATATTAATAGTTAAAAAAAATATTATTATTAAAACGTGCTGTCCATTATCATCGACGGGCCTAATATCGTCACAGTTTCAATTTACTTGCCGGCTGGAAAGTTAAATATATCCCCAGAGGAGGAAAAAATATAAAAGGAAGCAAAAAATGTATTCTGTTAGATACATGGAGATAAAGTTTTATATTATTTCTCTCGAGTTTTGTCCCGGAAATTAATTCCGACCTTAATACATATCACTGGGGTGAGAGAAAAGGGTTCGTGATTTCGTTTTATGCCCACATTCTGAAACTTCCGACAGATTTTATTGTTTTTATAATATAAACGCTACCAATGAAACGTATATGTAATGATAAATAAAACATGACTTTTCAGGTCGTCAAATATACACCGAAAAGTTTTTAAATTGATGTTCTTTGTAATGGTCGAATTTAAATTTAAAACTTTCTGGTCCCACGTTTCTGTTTGGTTCGTTTTAATATTCCTTGCTCGGAATATAACGTCACAACCGATTCCGTTTCATTAAAATCGAATGCATGCTGCACATAAACCGAGAATCATAAATAAATCGAATTTGAAAATGCATTATTTTGGAGCTGCGATTAAACACGTCAAATCAGCAGGCCACCGAAAAGTCGAGTTTTCACGATGATTAGATTTACTAACAAGGAACAAGCAGAGCAAAATATCGAAGATGCCCTGACGACGTTGCTGGTAAGTGATTACACACGTCAAATCAGCAGGCCATCAAAACATTGATTTTCTAACAGAATTAAATCTCACGATTTAGGCTGCGCCAAAAATAATGCAGACGACCTGATAACTTTGCTGGAAAGTGATTACACACGTCAAATCAGCAGGTTACCAAACGGAAGCACAATTTTGCTCTCAGCCGGAACGTTACTTGTGACGAATTTTTTTTATAATCGTCAAGAGGTGTAGATTACTCTACCACTGCAAATTCCTTTAGAATTATTATTTTTCCACGTTTCCTCATGGATTAATTGCGTCTCGGCGGTGGGTAATTCGTACGTAGAATTTAGTTAAGTCAGTGCGATAATTACATCATTATCCGGGTTTCGAGTATAACATCCCCGACTGATTCGATCCGCTCGACGAGCTTTTGTGTCGTCCTCACCCTGCTGTATTTTCCTGCAGCTATGGCGAATTAGCTTATAATGGAAGCATATTTAGTGTACCAGCGCCACATCAATCATCCGTTTGTTCTGCCATTGATAGGCTTCATATTCTCATTCTTCTATTAGCTCCACCCATTGTAGTCGCGAACAATAATTATGCAGTATACAAATAAGCAAAAAACGTGTAGCTGGTATACATAAAAAATGTACATGGGGAACTGCTTGCTTGCAATAATTTTTGTATGTGGCTGATCCGCCACTTTACCGAATCCATTTTTAAACTCACCTTTTGTATCTGTTCCAAACTATTTCAGATGCCAACACGGTTTTTGTGCGCGTCGTCTCACGAAAAACTTAATGGAGAAGTAAGTGAATGGCTATGCGGTAGAATTCCTGCTATTTCTCTACAGCAGGAAAGTGATTTAAATTACATAGGGTCCGACTGCTGTATACTATCGGTTTTCTGGTTGATCGACGCCCAATAGGACCAATTTTAAGCGTATCTGTTTTTATGCTACATATTTCTTCGAATGGTATTTGTAAAGAGCGTTTTATGGCGGCCTTTAACGTTTAAAAAACGTAAAAATTATTGAAACCGATTTAGATTATTGTCGAATAATTCAAAAACAACTACTCTTGATGTTATAAAGCACTGAATTATATTGCAAAATTCTAAGCGTCCAAAGCAACAAACATTGAAATAAAAATAAAAAATATTCAACTCTATTCATTGACATAACCTAGTTTTAATTTGACATTGACATCGACGTCAAAAATTAACATAACCTAGTTTTCAATTTGACTTTGACATCTACGTCAAAAATGAACATAAACTAGTTTTCAATTTGACTTTGACATCTACGTCAAAAAATTAACATAACCTAATTTTCAATTTGACTTTGTTACGTCAAAAAATTACCATAACCTAGTTTTCAATTTGACTTTGTTACGTCAAAAAATTACTATAACCTAGTTTTCAATTTGACATCTACGTCAAAAATTAACATAACCTAGTTTTCAATTTGACTTTGACATCTACGTCAAAAAATTAACATAACCTAATTTTCAATTTGACTTTGTTACGTCAAAAAATTACCATAACCTAGTTTTCAATTTGACTTTGTTACGTCAAAAAATTACCATAACCTAGTTTTCAATTTGACATCTACGTCAAAAATTAACATAACCTAGTTTTCAATTTGACTTTGACATCTACGTCAAAAAATTAACATAACCTAGTTTTCAATTTGACTTTGTTACGTCAAAAAATTACCATAACCTAGTTTTCAATTTGACTTTGATATCTACGTCAAAAAATTAACATAACCTAGTTTTCAATTTGACTTTGACATCTACGTCAAAAAATTAACGTAACCTAGTTTTTAATTTGACGTTGACATTGACGTCAAAAAATTAACATAACCTAGTATTTAATTTGACTTTGACATCTACAAAAATTAACATAACCTAGCTTTCAATTTGACTTTGACATCTACGTCAAAAAATTAACATAACCTAATTTTCAATTTGACTTTGACATCTACGTCAAAAAATTAACGTAACCCAGTTTTTAATTTGACGTTGACATTGACGTCAAAAAATTAACATAACCTAGTATTTAATTTGACTTTGACATCTACAAAAATTAACATAACCTAGCTTTCAATTTGACTTTGACATCAACGTCAAAAAATTAACATTACCTAGTTTTCAATTTGACTTTGACATCACCCTCAAAAAATTAACCTAACCTAGTTTTCAATTTGACTTTGACATCTACGTCAAAAAATTAACCTAACCTAGTTTTCAATTTGACTTTGACATTGACGCTAAAAAATTAACATAACCTAGTTTTCAATTTGACTTTGACATCTACGTCAAAAATGAACATAAACTAGTTTTCAATTTGACTTTGACATCTACGTCAAAAAATTAACATAACCTAGTTTTCAATTTGACTTTGACATCTACGTCAAAAAATTAACATAACCTAGTTTTCAATTTGACTTTGACATCTACGTCAAAAAATTAACATAACCTAGTTTTCAATTTGCCTTTTGACATTAACGCTAAAAAATTAACAACTTGTTTTAATTACAAACGATTTAAACATTTCAAAACGGAAGTGCTAAGAAAACAGTTATCGTCACGAAATTAAAATATTCGCGGTGTCCAAATTCCCTGTGGGCGTAGAGGATCGGCCATGGAACAAAGCGCAGAAAGGACGATAATCCGGACAATTGAAAAATGATTTACGAACTCCAAAGGTGCGTGGGACGGCAACAAAAAGGATGTATTAAATAAAGCTCACTGGTTATTATGTTTAGTGTGCTTCCTTTTATATTGAATCCAGTAGCAAGCTTTGTATATTTATTTTGGAGTATGTTATCCGGAGCTCTTAGTTAATATTTCCGACCCGACAGGAAGAGCTACTTCAGATTTTATGCGTATAAAAAATGTAGATATACTAAGGAAGCGTTTTCTCTCAAACAAAAAGGATAAGAGCATGTCAATTGTTAAATGATTTGATAAACAAGGATAGATGATAAGAGGATGATTTCGCGGAAAAAGAAATGCGCGATCTGTTTCAAAGTCAAAGTCAGATAAAGGAGAGCAGACTATCAAGCAAGGGTTTAAGAAGAGTTCGGAGAGACCGTTTATACACAGCCGACTTGTCACGTCGTTTGATCTGGCGTAACTGTAGACACCGCACAAAGGCATTTTCAGCTAAAATAAGTTATGAGCTTTGCAATTATTCCTGAAATGACACAAAGACAAGGTATTAAATAGAGCTTCCCAATAGACGATCAAAAGTGTTCGTTGAAACAGGGGGGGATGTTTAGCATCAAAAGCGCCACAATCCAAACTCTCTATTAATATTATCACTGAGATACAAGACAGTTGTTTTTGTTAAGCACGTTTTAGGTACATTACAGGATTTTCGTCTGGTGACAGTTCGATCGGAGCGTAATTCAAACGAATTTCTTGAGTTTTTGTTATGACTGCGGCACCGGAAAATCATATTTAGATAACTTTATCTTATCACGAGGAGTTGAAAATTTCGATGGGAAAGGACTATTCGAATCGGTTCCCAAGGAACTGCTGGCTTGCGAGTGGACTCGCCTGAACGTATATTGGGAGAGACCGGAGGTGACAAAGGACCAAGTCAGCGGTTAACAGCGGGGTACCGTAGAGACGAACCACTAATGCGGAGCGACTGATATAGGGACAGTTGGTCCAAGCCGCGGAGTCAGAGAGTTCGACGAGCGCGAAAATTTTTCGGGCAGCGCAGCCTCGGGGCGTCACGATACAGAGACGGTGCTAGAGTTTTGACCGGCCAACGTCAGGGACGTCGTCGCGGAAATTTGTGAACTACCTAGGGGCTAGATAAGCGCCGCGAAGTGTGAAATTGATAGAGTTCGACGTATAATTTTTGATGAAGGTAATTATTGTCAATTATAGGATTATTGTGTATTTAGAAGCTTGTAGGTAAGTCATTTTGAGTTTACTAACCCCATATAAGCTTCGTACAACGATTAAAGCTACCCTAAAGTGACTATCCTCGTCTGGTCCAGTACACAGTGTTATGTATCACGATCCGCGTATTTAACAGCGGTACGCAGGCGACTGTGGTGCTCAGTATATAATGAACTTCAGATAAACTGAGCCCTGGTCCTGAATTCTGAGCTAGTTTCTATTCTGTCGGGACGCTAACTAACTTATCCGGGCTAAGTAGTGTCTCCGACTTGCTGCAGTAGTTTTGAGACCACGTACGTAGGGGAGTGAAAAAAGGTAGCAGACAGTCTTATAGGTAATATTATTCGTCACAACGAAGTTTGAAACATTTGTTGCTAACTGGCGTGTAAGTAAAAGTGAGCCTTTTATCGATTCCGTTTCGATGGGACGAATAAATTCGTTGCCTATGCAACGGCACTATTTCAGTCCATCGATCATTCTCTCGGTCTAGAGGGTGACATTCTTAGCCTAACGTTTTTCTGTGTGTGCTCAAGTTGGAGTTTTTATTTTACGATTATGCTGCGCCTTTATATTTTTCATCCTGTCTACAAAATGTTCCAATGTCCAATTATTTTTCATCAGACTCCAGCTTTAAAGTTCTTGATAATTTTGGAAATTTTAATCAACCGTCGGCATTCTTACGTATTTATTTTAAGGAATTAGGAGCCTCATCTTGAGCTGTAATTAGTTATTGATTCGCTACATTGGGCGAATTCCATTTGCTACAGCCTGCTCCAACACTTGAAAACCATTTACACTTTTTATTCTTTCATTATTGTCTGTAAAATTGCTCCCCCTAATGGAAACTAAGCACGTGCCGTTGGTCTATAGCTGTAAATAATATCCAGAGGGAGTTTACGTCAGTGTTTATAATTAGTTACGTAGTTCTGTTCTGGCAGGCGGAAAATGCAGCTTACATTTAAAATTTTTACCGCTTTGTTTTTACGTTTTGGTTTAAATACACTTAAAAAAACTGCACATAAAAAGACTCGTTCAGTTCCAGGCACGTTGATAATATTGCGAAACCTTTTGAGAATGAGTTCAAAACGATTTAGAAATATATGCGACCATTCTGAATAATTTGTATACCGAATAATCGGTTAGTAGACTTCCGCACAGTCAATGCCTGGACTGGAAACACTATGGACAAAAGCAGAGAAAATAATAGGGATTGTATATTTTTCGTTACATGAAACTAAAAAGGAGTACAAGCATAAAAGAGTTTCCTTCTTTCGCAACTTTTCCCCTTGCAAACAAATTTTTGCCTTGGGCCTTTATTTGCGTACATTAAATATGGTAAAATGCTAATTAACAAGTTTAAACTCTAAAAAGTTTCAAAGGGCAAGGCGTTACCTTGTTTGCGATACGAATGAATGCTGTACACTGTACAGGATCATTTTTCAAAAGGAAAAGTGCCTTTACGAGGAAGGATTTTAGTAAAATACGTGTATTAATTTTAATAAAAAGATCCACATCGTTTTATAAAAACATCAAGATAAAGGTTGTATAGCTTTATATTGTAACAAATAAAAGAAGGGAAATAGCTATTAATAATGTAAAAATTAATTTTAATTTGTGCCACGGGGTATATATGAAGTAATTGGTTGAGTTTTGTTATGACTGCTGCAACGGAAATCATGTTTAGATAAATTTATCTTATCGCGGGGAGTTAAGAAATTTCGATGGGAGATGACTAGGAATCGGTTCCCAAGAAAACTGCTGGCTACACGAAATTGCGTAAGTGGACTCGCCTGAACGTATATTGGGAGAAATCGAGGTGCAAAAGGACCAATTCAGCGGTTCACCGGGGGGGTACCGTTAAGACGAACCACTAATGCGGAGCGACAGGGAGAGTGACAGTTCGACCGAAGCGGCAGAGTTGATCGGGCACCAGGTGAACCCAAAAAGAGGGCTCAAGTGACACAGTTCGACCGAGCGAGAGAGTTGATCGGGCAGCGCAGCGTCGGGACGTCGCGATATGGAGACGGAGCTAGAGTTTTGACCGGCCAACGTCAGGGACGTCGTCGCGGTAATTGTGAATTACCTAGGGGCTAGTTAAGCGCCGCGAAGGGCGAAAGCGATACAGGGACCGCGCGTCGGTGGGCGGGGTTAAAGTTGATAGAGTTCGACGAATAATTTTAGTGAAGGCGTTGTCAATTAGGGTTGTTGTGAATTTTAGATTTTATTTATGTTTAGGTAGAGGGATAAAAAGGAACGCCAGCGGAGTGTATTCGAATTCCATTACTGGATATATTTTTTTATCTCACACTGTTGGAATTTCAGTCACCGCAAAACCATACTGGCAGTCATTAATTTTTTTATCAAACCAATGTATATTCTGGCCGGTGAATTTGCATTTGATATTGCTCCCCACAAGTCTATTTACACAAATATGTCGCACTCATTAGTCTTACGAAAATATTTACTAAACATTTTGGTTCATTAAAAGGATTAATCTTGCTCCATATTTGCATATTTTCCTCGGATTTGGTAATTACAATATCCACTTTCATGAGTAGTTTTCATTAGGAGATAATATTATGATTTGAGGCCCCAGAGCTCTGAGGCGGGAGTTGTGCTATTAAATGAAAATGGTGGCCGATAATGCGCTTTTTGTTTTACTCTGTCGCAAAAATGTGCAAATGCCACCACCTGTAGTAAATCTACGTTTTAAACAATTTTCGTAAAAAAAGTGTGAAACGGACTAAATATCACAATACTCTAATAACTGTCCTTTCGTTTGTATGTCCAAGCTCAGTAGCAAAATGAGAACCGCAGATTAATGCATACCAAAAAATAAGCTACAGATCAATTTGCCTCTTAAGCGGTCCTGCCTATATGGTGAATACAAATTTTTTCCGGCCTCGCAAATTTATACGTTTCCCCCGTCCAACTTTACTGCGATAATACACTTACAAAAAGTCTCCGGCTTATTGGACACAATAAAAGGCCATTTATCAATATTCATGCTATACTCCACGCTAGATGAATTCTAACAATAATACGAATTGAAACGCTGAACATATTTGACTGGAAATATTGGAATGAAGCTCACAATGGTCTGTATGTATTCGCCGATTTTACACAGAGCGGTTGGCTTTTATCATATTGTTCGCTTAGACGGAACATTTTATGGAAATTGCACGCCAAATAAACATAATCGATTCGGAAGCTGAGGTTCGCAACAGATGGAATAATAATAATGAATGGGTTTGTCGAGGCACGTGGCTGTTTGTAGGTCCAAGTCTTTTGCCAGTTTCTAACGCAGAAAAATGTGCTAATTGGCTGGTTATCTTTTAGCTGCTGTTTTAAAACTGGTCCAGAAAGATACGTACTAGCAGGCAAAATAATTTCCGGTACCAACGATATGGCAACAACGCCGGGCTCAATAACGGTCACTTTGAATGTAGAAATATACAATCGGGACTAACAACGTACGGTTTACATATCTGGGATCCACAAGGTCATGTTCATATATAAAATTTGTATTTCGCACCAGCGACATGTGAAAAGCTTAGCTATGATTCTAGACAACGAATTGACTTAGAATTCTATTGCTGAATACATCATAACCAAAGGAATAAAGGAATCATTTTTTAAAATTAGTAACAAAAATCTGGTGGGAACCGATAAAAATGCTACTTTTTGCTCTTCTATAAAACGTCTAAGTGCAATCAATCCAGTTAATGACAAATTTCATAATAAACTTGCTTTATTTAAAAGCACTACGTTACTGCAATATTTTAGATAAAATATTATCATACGTTCTTTATTTATTTTTCATTAAAACTTCACTGAAACGTATATATACTAATTCATCTGCCAGCAGTTTTTCAATCAAATAGGATTTATTTATATATGTTTTTTCACGCTCCAAAAAATGCATAAAGGCAAATAGCGCTACATTAATGTCAGCAAATATTGTTTTATTTACTTAGAACGAATATATTTTCCAGCACTTTCGAGTCAAATTCTGAATGCCTTTTTCATGTCGAATGTTATTGTCACTCTTCAAAATCCCACAATGCATCTCCAGTGCCCTAAAAATAGCAGCCGTTCGTGGATATTTCGGTATAAGAATTCATTTGTTTGGCTAACAGAAACGGCCTCTTTTGGAAAGAGAGAGTATATTTTAGGTGAATGCAAAAAAGGTTTTATATCGACCACATTTATTATATTTGATGACACGGGTAGAGCGATAAGTATTATAGATGTAGATCCTGAAAATGTCACAATATCAATATCAGTCAGTTTTAATTACTTATTTGTGTTTCGGTGCCCAAGTTGGCAGAATTCTTAAGAAAAATTGTCTCTTAAGAAAATACTTTTTTAATCTTAAGGCTCTTATGGCTTATGATTAATTTCCCTATGATGATTGCTATAAGTCATATGAACTACGCTTGATGATTAATTTCTATGATTAACTTCATTATAAATCTTATGGTTAACTCTTATTATTGACTCTTATAATTGACTCTCTTTTAATCTATGACATATATCATTAGAGAGACAAAGAGTTAATCATATAACTTATAAGACTTATAAGGTTAAAGTCATATGATTAACTCTCTCTCTCTCTCTCTCTCTCTCTCATGATAAATTCCTATGAATAACTTTCTTATGAATCTTATGATTAACTCTTAAAATTGACTCTTATAATTGACTCTCTCTTAATATATGACATAATATGATTAATTCCCTTATAAGTCATATGATTAACTCTCTCTCTCTCTCTCTCTCTCTCTCTCTCTCTCTCTCTCTCTCTCTCTCTCTCTCTCTCTCTCTCTCTCTCTCTCTCTCTCTCTCTCTCTCTCTCTCTCTCTCTCTCTCTCTCTCTCTCTCTCTCTCTCATGATTAATTTCTATGATTAACTTCATTATAAATCTTATGGTTAACTCTTATTATTGACTCTTATAATTTACTCTCTTTTAATCTATGACATATATCATTAGAGAGACAAAGAGTTAATCATATAACTTATAAGACTTATAAGGTTAAAGTCATATGATTAACTCTCTCTCTCTCTCTCTCTCTCATGATAAATTCCTATGAATAACTTTCTTATGAATCTTATGATTAACTCTTAAAATTGACTCTTATAATTGACTCTCTCTTAATATATGACATAATATGATTAATTCCCTTATAAGTCATATGATTAACTCTATCTCTCTCTCTCTCTCTCTCTCTCTCTCTCTCTCTCTCTCTCTCTCTCTGATGATTAATTTCTATGATTAACTTTCTTATGAAGCTTATAGTTAACTCTCAAGATTGACTCTTATAATTGAATCTCTTTTATTCATGTGACATATGATTAATTCTCTTATGAGTCTTATAAGTCATGTGACTAACTATTATGGTTAACTCTTTGTCTAATGATTAATTCCTATGACTAACTTTCTTATGGCTCTTATGATTTAACTCTTATCATCGACATTTTTCTTTTGATCGTATGACTATTATGGCTCTTATGACTTATTATTTATTTTCCTATGACGATTGCTACAAGTCATAAATGATCAACTCTTATGATAAACTCTTATAACTGACTCTTTTATTTTATGACCTATGATTAATTCTCTAATGAGTCTTATACGTCATGATTAACTCTCTCTCTAATGATTAATTCCTATGACTAACTCGTATAAATAACAGTCTTATAATTAATTTTCTTATAAGTCTTATAAGTCATATGATTAACTCATGATTATCTCTCTAACTTATAACTAACTTTGTTATGACTCCTATGATTAACTCTTATAATTAACATCCTAATGATTAACTCTCTTTTAATCTTACGATTAACTTCTGCGGCGACTCATATAAATCATATAATTAACTCTCATGATTAATTCCTATGATTAACTCTCTCTTTAGTGATTAATTCTTACGACCAACTTTCTTGTGGCTCTTATGATTAACCCTTATAATTAACACTACTATTATTAATCCTCTTATTGGTTTTATAAGTCACATAATTAACTCTTATGCTTGACTCTCTATCTCTAATGATTAATTCCTATAACTAACTTTCTTATGACTCTTATGGTTAACTGTGTTTAATCTTATGACCATTATGGCTCTTATGCCTTATGATTAATTCTCTTAAAAGTCTTATAAGTTATAAGACATGATTAATTCTCTCTCGAATTTCTCTCTTATGATTAACTCTTATAATTAACAATTTTATTATTAACTCTCCTTTAATCTTGATGATTATTGTGACTCTCTCTTTCTCTTATAATAATGTAATTATCTCTAACGAAAATACCTCTTATGATTCCTAATCCTCTCTCATGATTAACTGTTTTAATTTTCCTATACGTGTTACACGACTCTTATAACTTATAATCAACCCTCTCTTATGACTAAGTTTCTTATGACTCTTATGATTAACTCTTATAATTAACTCCTTTCTTTTGATACTGTGACTCTTTTATGGCTTATGGGTAAACCCCAAGTGGCTTTTATTAATCTTATGATTAACTCTCAATCTTCCTATCCATCTTTCTCTTACTATTAACTATATCTTTTATGATTAATTTTTATGATTAACTCTCTCTCTCTCTCTGGATTAACTCTCTTATGATTCTTATGTTTCTCATGGTCTTATCTTATGACTCTTATGATTAACTCTTAAGGAAATGCCTTCATATAAAAACACCTCTCAAAAAAATACTTCTTATAATTCTTAAGCAAATTGTCCCGATTAATTTTCTTTCTCCATTTATCTCTGTTTACCTCCATCTCTCAAATTTAGCTCTCGCTCGCTCGCCCGCTCTGTCCTCTCTCTCGTAGGATTAACTCAATTATAACTAACTGTCTCTTATGATCTACTCTCTTATGACTTATGTTTCTTACGATTTATGAATAACTCTCTTATATAACTAATTATCTTATAATTAACTCTTTCTCTCTCTCTTATGATTAACTCTTTGTCTCTTATGCAAATTTTTTTCTTATGGCCTTTGAGAAAATGTTTTTTAGGATTCTTGAAAAAATTGTCTCATTATGATTACCTCTCCCTCCCCCCCCCCTCTCTCTCTCTCTCTCTCTCTATCTCTCTATTTAACTCAATCTCTCATGATTAGCTCCCTTATTATTAACTCTCTTATGAGTTTAATGCTTCTTTTTATCATTTATCATTAACTCCAATGATTAACTCTATTAAGATTAACACTCTCCTCCCTTATGAAAAATACTTCTCTTGAGAAAATATTTATTGTACGTCATATATAATCGTTTTGAGTTTCCTGTTGAAAATAAATACCTATAATTTGTAGAATCGTCGAAATAAGAGAACCAAATGGATAAATATTTTTCTCCGGTATGCCTGTCCAGACGAATCAGACGATAATACATAAGGAGACGAGCCCGGGGAGTACGGCGTTTCCCGGGGAACACCGGGCGTGTGTCTAGCGACGCGACACGCTTTGATCTCTTTTGATAGCAGACAAAGCTTGTCAGCAGTCGAGTTTTCATGTATTAAGTTTCCAACGCTCTTCTATTCGATATCGTACATTGGCGCACAGCAACGAGGACACAATGCATTTTATTAAAGTTATTCAGTTCAATTAAATAGCTGGGATTCGGTGCTAGGGCAGAGAAGGATAGTACTATAAAATAAAGGGTTATTTATGTCCTTTACCTCGTCCTTCTTGACAATTGGCAAAAAATATATAAAAACCATTACATGCTGACATCAATAGCAGCGATACGTAATAGTTGCTATACTTAACGCTGGAATACTTTTGGTCTAAATGCGTTAATAGAAACAAGATTTTTAAGGCAGAACGACGCCGACGGGGCCAAAAACAGTAATTGGTAAATCCATTTATTGTACTATCTGTTATGAACCTCAGCTTCTAAATCGATTATGTTTATGTGGAGTGCAATTTCCATAAAATGTTCAGTCCAAGCGAACAATATGATGAAAGCCGACCGCTCTGTGTAAAATCGGCAAAAGCATTCTGAGCTTCATTTCCAATATTTCCAGTCAAATATGTTTAGCGTTTCAATTCGTATTATTGTTAGAATTTATTCAACGTGGAGTATATATATATGAATATTGATATATGGTCCTTTGTTCCAATATGCCGAGGCATTTTTGGGAGTGTATTAACGCAGGGAAGTTAGGCTGGGGGAACGCATAAATATATGGGGGCGGAACAAAAATTTGTATTTAATATATGGGCAGGGTGGACCATTTAAGAGGACACATTGATTTGTATAGCTTATTTATTGATATAAATTAATCCGCAAATTCTGTGTATCGTCTGATTTGTCTGGACAGGCATACTGGAGGAAAATATTTAACCATTTGGTTCTGTTATTTCGACGATTCTACAAATTATAGGTATTTATTTTCAACAAGAAACTCCAAACGATTATATATGACGTGCAATAAATATTTTCTTAAGAGAAGTATTTTCCATAAGGGAGGAGAGAGTTAATCTTAATAGAGTTATATATAAGAATTAATCATACGAGTTAATCATTAGAGTTAATGATAAAACACAAGAAGCATTAAACTCATAAGAGAGTTAATAATAAGGGAGTTAATCATGAGAGATTGAGTTAAATAGAGAGAAAGAGAGAGAGTGGGAGGGAGAGAGTTAATCATAATGAGACAATTTTTTAAAGAATCCTAAGAAACATTTTCTCAAAGGTCATAAGAAAAATATTTGCATAAGAGACAAAGAGTTAATCATAAGAGAGAGAGAGAGAGTTAATTATAAGATAATTAGTTATATGGGAGTTATTCATAAATCGTAAGAAACATAAGTCATAAGAGAGTAGATCAGAAGAGACAGTTACATATAATTGAGTTAATCATACGAGAGAGAGGACAGAGCGGGTGAGCGAGCGAGAGCTAAATTTGAGAGATGGAGTTAAACAGAGAGAAATGGAGAAAGAAAATTAATCGGGACAATTTGCTTAAGAATTATAAGAAGTATATTTTTGAGAGAGGTATTTTTATAAGAAAGCATTTCCTTAATAGTTAATCATAAGAGTCATAAGATTCTTCATGAGAAACATAAGAATCATAAGAGAGTTAATCGAAAGAGAGAGAGAGAGAGAGTTAATCATAAAAATTAATCATAAAGGATAGTTAATTATAGGAGAGTCAATAGTAAGAGAGCAGAAAAATACAAATTTCCTTGAAAATAGCAGAAAATATCCTACTTTTTCTGCAACTACAACTTTCTATACAACTAGTAGAGAAATAATGCTTTTTGCGGAGGCAGTACGAAAAATTATACTTTCCGTACTGGCAGTGGAAAAAAGCTACTTTCTTTGAAGTAGTAAAAAAATATAACTTTCAATGCAGATACTAGAAAAAATTCTATTTTCTGTGCAAGCATTTGAAGAAATACTACTTTCTATAATGCGAGACACGGAAACAATGTTATTATGCAACTTTCTGTGCAGGTAGAAAAATAATACTTTCTATGCAAGTAATAGGAAGAAAATACCACTTTTTCGAAAGGCAGTAAAAAAATACGTCCCTCTGAGCAGGGAGAAGAACAAATGCTGTATTCTATGCAAGTAGTAGAAAAAATATAACTTTCTATGCAGGGAGTAGAAAAAATATAACTTTCTCTGCTGGGAATAACTAATTTTTCTATAGAGAGTAAAAAAAATACTGTGCTAGGAGTGGAAAATACTAATTTCCTTGAATAGGTGCCAGAAAATATTCTACTTTTTGTGCAGGAAGAAGAAAAATTACAACTTTCTAAAGACCAGTAAAAAAAATAATGATTCTTGTGAAGGCAGCGGGAAAAATTATACTTTCCGTACTAGCAGTGGAAAAAATAGTACTTTCTCTCAAGGTGGCAGAAAAAATATAACTTTCGTGCGAGTAGTAGAATAAATTCTACTTTCTTCGCAAGTATTTGAAAAAATACTACTTTCTATACAAGACATGGAAACAATACTGTTATGTGAGCAGACAGTAGTAGATAATGCAACTTTCTGTACAAGTAGAAAAAATAATACTTTCTATGCAAGTAAAAGAAAGAATAAATACTTCTTTCTTAGCAGGGAGAAGAAAAATACTGTACTCTGTGCAAGTAGTAGAAAAAATATAACTTTCTGTGCAGGTAGTAGAAAAAATACAACTTTCTGTGCAGGTAGTAGAAAAAATACAACTTTCTGTGCTGGGAGTAACTAATTTCTCTATAGACAGTAGAAAAATACTGTTCTAGAAGTATAAAAATATTAATTTCCTTGAAGGTAGCAGAAAGTATTCTACTTTTTGTACAACTTTCTATACAACCAGTAGAAAAAATAATGCTTGTTGTGAAGGCAGCGGGAAAAATTATACTTTCCGTGCTAGCAGTGGAAAAAGTACTACTTTCTCTCAAGGTATTATAAAAAATATAACTTTCGTGCAAGTAGTAGAAAAAATTCTCCTTTCTTCACAAGTATTTGAAAAAATACTACTTTCTATGCAAGACATGGAAACAATACTGTTATGTGAGCAGATAGTAGTAGAAAAATACAACTTTATGCACAAGTACAAAAAATAATACTTTCTATTCAGGTAATAGAAAGAAAATACTACTTTCTCAGAAGGCAGTAAAAAAATACTTAATTCTGAGCAGGGAGAAGAACAAATACTGTATTCTATGCAAGTAGTAGAAAAAATATAACTTTCTATGCAGGGAGTAGAAAAAATATAACTTTCTGTGCTGGGAGTAACTAATTTCATTGAAAGTAGCAGAATATATTCTACTTTCTGTGCAGGAAGAAGAAAAATTACAACTTTCTATAAGACTAGTAGAAAAAATAATGCTTCTTGTGAAGGCAGTGGCAAAAATTATACTTTCCATGCTAGCAGTGGAAAAAATATTACTTTCTTTCAAGGTAGCAGAAAATATATAACTTTCAGTGCATGTAGTAGAAAAAATTCTACTTTCCTCTCAAGTATTCGAAATAATACTACTTTCCACGAAAAACATGAAAACAATACTATTATGTGAGCAGATAGTAGTAGAAAATGCAACTTTCTGTAGAGGTAGAAAAAATAATACTTTCTATGCAAGTAATAGAAAGAAAATACTACTTTCTCAGAGGGCAGTGAAAAAATACTTCTTACTGTGCAGGGAGAAGAAAAATACTGTATTATGTGCAAGTAGTAGAAAAAATATAACTTTCTGTGCAGGGAATAGCAAAAATATAACTTTCTGTGCTGGGAGTACCTAATTTCTCTATAGACAGCAGAAAAATACTGGGCTAGGAGTAGAAACCACTAATTTCCTTGAAGGTAGCAGAAAATATTCTACTTTTTGTGCAGGTAGAAGAAAAATTACAACTTTCTATAAGACTAGTAGAAAAAATAATGCTTCTTGTGAAGGCAGTGGGAGAAATTATTCTTTCCGTGCTAGCAGTGGAAAAAATACTACTTTCTCTCAAGGTGGCAGAAAAAATATAACTTTCAGTGCATGCAGTAGAAAAAATTCTACTTTTTGCACAAGCGTATATGAAATAATACTACTTTCTACGCAAGACATGAAAACAATACTATTATGTGAGCAGATAGTAGTAAAAAATGCAACTTTCTGTAGAGGGAGAAAAATTAATACTTTCTTTGCAAGTAATAGAAAGAAAATGCTACTTTCTCAGAAGGCAGTAAAAAAATACTTCTTTCTGAGCAGGGAGAAGAAAAAATACTGTATTCTGTGCAAGTAGTAGAAAAAATATAAATTTCTATGCAGGGAGTAGAAAAAATATAACTTTCTGTGCTGGGAGTAACTAATTTCTCTATAGACAGTAGAAAATACACTGTTCTAGAAGTAGAAAAATACTAATTTCCTTGAAGGTAGCAGAAAATATTCTACTTTTTGTGCAGAAAGAAGAAAAACCACAACTTTCTATAAAACCAGTGGAAAAAATAATGCTTTTTGTGAAGGTAGTAGGAAAAATTATACTTTCCGTGCTAGCAATGGAAAAAGTACTACTTTCTGTCAAGGTAGTAGAAAAAATATAACTTTCATGCAATTATAATTATAATTATAATTTTAGTAATAACTACAGTAACTCCACCCACGCCACGGAAGGAAATGATACACTTTGAGCTTCCCTCGATGATTAAAGAAATAGAGATTACAAGCAAGTAAACAATAAACATAGTAAGTGTGTTCAAATTAAGTAAAATTATCATATTCTTAATGTAATTTCGGGTTCACTGGCCTACCATTAACACATTAAATATTCCACCAACCAACACGCGACAGGGCTATTAGCATAAATAAGACGTAATAATTTCGGTTTATTAAACTTATTTCCAATGTATATTCCAATTAAGGGTGATTCGTTGTATCGTGAAAATAAATACGAGAACTTAACCTGTTCGTATCTGCCGGGCGAGATCAGTTTGTTGACCTTTTTTACTCACTAATCGAAAGATAAAAGGCAAGAAACTAGTAGAAGAAAACCAAGAAAATATAGCGGATTATATAAAATGGCGAATGCGCCGATGGTAAAGCTATATCAATTTAAATAGTGTAGCAAATATTTTGATATGCTGATGCTGCGTATGTCAATGATCTTTACCTTTTAAATTATCTATTCTTTTCTATTAAAAAATGCTACCCAAACCTAAAGAATTTTTAAAACAAATCAATACCAAACAAGAAATTCTGTTTGCTCCATATAAAACGCTACTCATTTTAAATAGTTTAAAGCAATACAATGTAATTTACATATTCCGAACACTTTCTTAATTCCCGTCACGCGCTAGAGATATTTTATAATTTCTAGTTGCCTTTTATTTTTCCACGAGCTTTTAAACTCGTCACGTCGCCTCTGCAAGTGAATAATGTGCGAAACTTGTAAAGTTTTCAGGGACTTCGTTAAAGTGATATAGAATTACAATGTTACTGGTGATTACAACGCTTTCTATAGTGTTTATTGACTTAGAGAGAAGTTTGCGAGGACACGTCATGAATAATTAAAAAGCTTAAATTAAATACGCTTTCCTTTTCTCAACTAAAAAAACTTGCGCCGTAGACTCTTCTCTACCAAATAACATTTATCTCTTCACAGCATCAACAGGGTGGACTTGATTCACCTTTGCCCTCATTATTTATGTTTCTGTTTCTGATAACTAATATAAATGAATCACAACAGCAGAGTCAGATTCACAATCTAAATTATTCAATCTATTGCTATTTGAGATCAATCAACTTGGCACCACAATTGCGAAACACTCTTCAGCAATTAACACCTATTTAACACCCTCCAAAACTAAGGGTGCTAATTGTTTTAAGAAACTTATTGACAATTTTATATTTTGATGCCAATTTCACATCACTAATACAACCGTTGGTGCTAATTACGAAACCGACGCCAATATTTAGCACCTTCCAAATAGGTTAACACACAAAAGCTCTAATGGTCTTGGCAAAGTAATTGAAAATTTTGTTTTAGTGTCTATTACAGACAAATTATCACAATTGGTGCTAATTGCAGAACCTTTACTATTTTCAACATCTATTTAGCTCCTTCTAAATATGAATAAAAGCAGAGGTGCTAATTGTTTTAATATTATAATTAATATCAAATTTTGGTGCCATTTTTACACCAACAATTGGTGCTAATTATGAAACAGAAGGTAAATCATAATTTTGTATTTTTGTGTCAACTTTACGTCAACTAGCACCATAACCACTGGTGCTAATTACAGAAAGTTTTGTATTTATTTAACTACTTCCAAATGTGTAAAAAATAAAAGTGCTAACTTTAACAAAATTATTAACAATATTATATTTTGGTGCCGTCTTCGTACCAACAAGGTGCTAATTGCGAAACCTCTACTATTATTAGTCACCTTTAAACATGTGACATAAACAGCGGCTAATTGTGCTTAAAAAATAGTGCAACTTCACATAAACTTGCACCATAACTACTGGTGCTAATTACGGATTGTTAAATATCCTTCCAAATGTGTGTAAGAAACAGGTACTAATTGTTTTAACAAAATTATATTTTGGTGCCACCTTCACAACAGCAACATAACCAGCAGCTCCAAGTCACATCACAGCCGTTGGTGCTAATTGCGGAACATTTAGATAGCAGCTATTAGATGTGCAAAACTCGGAGATGTTAATTGTTTCCTACTTCATGTCAGCACCAGAACTGCTGGTGGTAACTGTGAAACCTTCAGCAGCATTTAGCACCAATTTAACATCTTCCAAAACTAAGGTGCTCATTATTTTAAAAAGCTTACTGACACGTTTATATTTTGGTGTTAACTTCACATGCTCAACAACCATCAGTGCTAATTGCTAATTGCGAACAAAGTGATTAAAAATTTCATATTTTAGTATTAATTTCACATCACCTGGCCACTGCAATTGGTGCTGATTACGGAACGTTTACAATCTTTTAGATGACTGTAAAACGTTCAGAAGTATTTAGCACCAATTTAGCATCTTCCAAAACTAGGGTGCTAATTATTTTAAAAAGCTTATTGGCAAATTTATATTTTGGTGTTAACAAAGCGCCATTGGTGCTAATTGCAAAGCCTGGCACCATCATTCAGCACCTTCAAATATGTAATATAAGCGAAAATGATCATTATTTTCACAGGTTAACACCAAAACAATTTTGTTTTGGTGTTAACCTGGCACCAATCATCATAACTATTGGTGCTAATTGTGGAACCTTCTTTTAGCAATTATTAGATGTTTACAGAATGGAAATGCTAATATCAACCAATTTATTAACAGTTTTCTAACTATTGCCAACATCAACATCATTTGCGCTATGGTGCTAATTGTTCTAACAATCATCATAATTACCAACGATAGTTGTGGTGCTAGTGTGAAGTTAGAACCAAAATTATAAGACAATTAGCACCTTTTTTAATCTTTGTGAAGTGAGTGCTAAATAGGTGCTAAATAACGGTAAACGCAATTAGCACCGGAAGATTTGATGTTTGTAAGGTTTTGCCTATAGACACCTTCTGAAAAATTAACGATTTAAGTTACAGTAAACGCAACTCTTTATTCTCAGTTACTGAGCTACCATACCACTCAAGTATAGTCCTTTAGTTCATTTCTTGATCTTGGTCTTCCATCCTGTATATCAATATGGCAAAGTTTTAGGCTCCCACCCCATAATCAAAATCTACTTAAATCCCGAAACTTTCGCAGACGCAACTCCAGATGTTCGAAATGCCAGGCGGTTTAGTCTAAGAATCTGCAGTGATAAAACTTTTATTAAACCATAACGGCGACTCTGGGAGTGACGAACTCGACGACGCACGCTGAATTTCTATGAATATTCAGTTATCGCGTTCGGCACTAGCAAAAGAAGTTCAATCAGCATTTATTAAATAGATAACATAATGAAGTGGCTCATTAGCACATTTTGTTTGTGTTACATGTAAAATAAGGGTTATAATTTTGTTGGATAGGAAGGACTCCGGTAAGATCTGGTTCATAATGAATTCCGCAACTTTGTCGTTCGGGGTAAAATGAGCGCCTGCGACATTCGACAAATATGAGGCTTTAGAAAAACAGCTATGTCTTCTAGTAGCAGTAGTCTGAGTCATCAATCAGCTCCAAGGTATAAAGAGCAACTTTTATGGCTTGTTGTCAAGTTAAAACCCTATCGTTGATAAATCATTTAATTGAACAGCTGTTTACATCTAGTAGAATTTTATGTTCAATAGGACTACGCTTTACAAATTGACCGGACAATATACCTATTTACGGTTACGTACGCAATATCGGCCGGTAGTTGGTCTTGTAATTGCTGCTACCGACATGATGTACGTCAAAGGTTAGTAAATTGAGTTGAACCGTCGAATAACGAAAAGCCTGTGCCGAACGACAAAGCGCAAGCGAATAATGGTACATTAAAGGAACGGAGAATTCATGAATTGAGCTGTATTGATTGCAGCACATCTCAGAATATTTTCACCTGTTCGATTCATAAGAAGTATTGTAACTAAATATTTAGTAGGTAATTGTAATTTTTTTCTTCCATTCTAGAGGACGTAAGGGTACTGTCTAATATGTGCTGAGAAATTCGTACAGGGTGAGCCGATCAAAATATTATTTTCAATTAAAATGAGGTTACGGGTCATAAATATATGTAGATTCGCCCAATTTAATTTTAAATATTTTCTTTACAAGTAGATAATAAATTTGCCGAAAGAGAATTTTTATTTATTTTTTATCTTTGACAGCTGTCAAAATCACTGTCAAATTTAAAAACTGAAAAGTATATCTTTCGTAATTTTGAAAAGAATGTGATTTTTCATAAAAGAAGAGATATAAAGTATTTTAATTTTTCTATTTTTATAATTGAAATTCAAACGTTTTCACTTTTGACAGCTGTCAAATTTCCTGTCAACTGAATAAAAATGTATTTTAATAAGTATTTTCACAAGTGACTTTAGTACTTAAAATTACATTTTCCTGTAGGTTTTGGAGTTACTAAATTTCATAAGTTTATTACGTTTGTTGGTAGCTGTCAAAATTGCTGTCAAATTTAAAACAATGCAAGTTTGTCTTCCATACTTTTATAAACCACGTCAATTTCTATAGAAGGGAAATCAAGTGTTTTTTAAAATTTGCTAGTTCCTTAATTGATATTAAAATACAATTTCTACTTTTGACAGCTGTCAAAATTTAGGGCAACTTAATGAAAATATCATTTTATAATTATTTTAACAAGTTTAAGTACCAAGCAGACATTTCTCTATAGACTTTGGAGGAACTAAATACAGAATTGTTAAAAAATATATGTATTTGTTAGTAGCTGTCAAAACTGCTGTCAAATTTAAAAAATGCAAGTGTGCCTTTCGTAATTTTGAAAATAGCGTGAAATTCCATAGAAGAAGTGCTAATAAGTGTTTTGAAATTTGCTAGTGTCATAATAAAATAAAATTTTCAATTTTGACAGCTGTCAAATATTTTCAACTTAATGGAAATGACATTTTATAATTATGTAAACAAATGAACGTACTTAACGAACATTTCTTAGAAGTTTTGATAGTACTGAATACGAAATTGATGTCAACAAAATATTATGTTGGTTGGCAGACGCCAAAATTGCTGTCAAATTTCAAAATTTAAAAGTTTATTTTTTCGTATTACTTTCGTAATCAATACTCCCAAAACTTATAGAAAAATGGTTGTTAGGTACTTTAATTTGTTGAAATAATAATAAAATGGCATTTTTTTGACAGAAATTTTGACAGCTGTCAAAGGCTACAACTTTACTTTAGTATCAATTACTGAACTAGAACGTTTTAAAACATTTATTTATCCTTTATGGAAATTAACATTACTTTCAAAATGGCGAAAGATATACATGTAAATTTTTAAATTTGACAGCAATTTTGACATTTGCCAACCAACACAGTATTTTTTGACATCAATTTCGTATTCAGTCCCTCCAGAACTTATAAAAATATGTTTATTAAGTACGTTTATCTGTTTAAATAATTATAAAATGTCATTTTCAATAAGTTGAAAAATTTTGACAGCTGTCAAAAGTGAAAACTTATTTCATTATCTATTATGGAACTAGCAAATTTCAAAACACTTAATAGCATTTCTTCTATGGGAATTCACGTTATTTTCAAAATTACGAGAGGCACACTTGCATTTTTTAAAATTTGACAGCAGTTTTGACAGTTACCAACAAATATATTTTCATATTTAATTCCTTCAAAGCCTATAGAAAAATATCTGCTTGGTGCTTTAATTTGTTGAAATAGTTATTAAATGACATTTTTATTAAGTTGCCAGAAAATTTGACAGCTGCCAAAAGCGAAAACTGTACTTTAATATCAATTATAATAGGTACTAGCAAATTTAAAAAAACACTTGTCCACGTGTTCCCTTCTATGGAAATTCACAATGTTTATAAAATCATGAAAGACGAACTTGCATAGTTTTAAATTTGACAGCTATTTTGACAGCTACCAACAAACAATAATTTTATGAAATTAATTTCAGTACCTCCAAGACCAGAAAAATATCTTTTTATTTTAAGCACTAAAGACACGTGGAAATAATTATTAAATGGCATTTGCATTCAGTTGGCAGAAAATTTGACAGCTGTCAAATATGAAAACGTTATTTTAATTTCAATTATAAAATTGAAAAATTTAAAATACTTTACAGTTATTGCTTTTTAATTTTAAATTTGACAACGATTTTGACAGCTCTCCAGGATAAAACTTAAATTCCAGGACAATTCCTAGTAATCCTTGTGGATGCCTCAGTTAAGAAAATTGTCTTCTAAGTACTTAACTGATATTGTCCACAGTGACGACAGAAACAAATTGATCACGATAATGCCCTTGGAACTAATGAACCAAATACCCATGTATTATGGGTTGCCTATAGTCAGCGAGATTTTGGAATGTAACGTAGGTATATATTATTTCATATGAGGATTTTAATTCTGACTCATCTCTAAATTGTAGAAACGATGCCTTCCGAAGCCAATTTTTCAACAAAATAAAATAGCGTATGTTAGCGCGATATAAATTAGTTTTCTGCTCGGGTTACTTGCGTGTTTAATTTCATTTAATAATCTTCATTTTACCATCCAGGGAATAGTTACGGTGATAAATTGAATTTAAACTAATCCACCTGAGTTCTGCAGCAAGGCGATTCATATTTATTTTAGAGGTTTATAATTTCCATAACGTTCGAGAGCTTTCATATATTTAAATGAAAACAACATTTTCCAACGTTTTAATACCTTTCGAATTTACATAATAATACTGTTTCATCATTTCAGGGTAAATTTTTTTTCTTAATTTCAGGTACGTTTATAGCGCTTAAAATTGTGTTGTCTTTATGGCCAGTCTATGTCCTTTATATTCACAATTGCAGGTGCATACTTGCCCTCCTGTGTGCCCATCAAACGTAGAAGCAATTACGTGAGTAGAATTCTAGGTTAAACTAAAGCCGCGCCGGCAAACTACTGGAAAACCGCACCATTTAATTAACAAGGTATATCCATTAGTATTTAGACGCGAAACGGATTTATACAATAGCAGATTCGAGGTGTAGGTTTCAGTTGTACCTTAGTGAATTTTACCTCATAAAGGGTAGAGGTCTGCGATGCCCCAGTCGCCCTACGCGCGACTGCTCATTTAATCCTACAAATTGCCAGGGATTAATTCGGAAAGATTGGAGTTGTCCGAGCTGCTTTAGCTTCGCCTTTAATTAGTTAACCAGAAATAAAACATGCAAGACTCAGCGCCCGTCTCTTAACTTGATTCCGCTACTGAACTCGCTTGGACTGAATCTCAATTTGATGACAGTTCGGAGAGTTTAATTTGGATCAAAAGATAATAATAGTAATAGTCAAACCTAAAAAAAATGTGACATTCATGGAACCCCAAAACAGTTGTTTTTAAAACATTCGATCGGTATGTGGTTGAAAAAATGCAACAAAACGCCACAGCGGATGAACGTTGTGAACGAGGCTCGTCCCGGGCTAGGGAGAGCGTCTTTTGCCTTTCGAATTTTACCTATGTAAGTCATACATTTCTTGTAGTCGCTTAAATATCGATATTCATAAAATATGCTTATTAATTATTGCTTCAGCTTTACTGTGCTATAGTAAAAATAATAATTTGTCAAAATAATTACCGTATTTCGTATTATTTCCATATTTTGGATTATTTTCAGATAATTACCTAGTAGCACTTTTTTTTAAGCACGTGGATGGGCATTCCCATTTCCGTTTTACCGTATCTTGTCTAAAGTAGACGTTTTCGTGGTTCAATTATTGTTAATTGACACGTTATACAATATTTAAATTGTATAAATTATCGTTGTAAGTGAAACTTGCAGATTATCGTTATTTCGTACATAGAACAATTTCTGTGTGGATTTTTATTGTTATTAGGTTCGACTGTGGTTTATATAAGCTGGAAAAAGGAAAACTACACTGGTTTTGGATAGTGAAGGAAGTCCACTTGAGACTTAGGTTTTTGCCGCATTTATTTACTGTCCAGAGCTACAGATTTCTGTCCAGGAGCTTCCAAAGCAAACGGGGTAAGTAATCTATAGTATTTTTTCTTCTCTTTGAATTAATCAATTTGTAGTACATTTGATCACTTGCTTCGGATGTGGCAGAAGTCCGATTTTCTGTAGCTAGCTGGAGCTAATTGTTTGGCTGCACTTGGAATTGGGCCAATTCAATTCACAAGTGTCGTTGCACATGGTCACCAGTATCAATATATTGTAAATCTTCTTTGGTATCTTCAGTTCCTTTTACTTCCTTAATCTGATTTAATGCTTCAACTGCTGAAGTCCAGAATATAATATTTATGGAACTGCCAACGGCATACTTTCCAAAACAGAAGATAATGTAATAAATCGTCATTTTCTGCTTCCTTCTCTCCTGAACAGTTGTAATCTCTTTCTCTCTGTCTATTTCCTCCATCTTCCATTCCTTCAGGGTTTTCTGCCTCATCCTCAGTGACTTCTGATTTCTGAGGTGTGTTTTTTCTTTGTCGTTATTCGTCTCTTTTCTTTCTCCTCCATTGTTGTATTCCTTCTCTATGACCATTTCCTCCTTTCTCTCTGTCCATTTCCTTCATTTTTCTCTTCTACAGCATCTTCTACCTGATCTTCAGCATCTTCTTTGGCGTCATCAGTATCAGTAGTATCAGGCATATTCCAGCTCTTCTTTAATATACGACCGATATTGAAGTTTCCTTGGTGTCTTCAAAAACAATCCCTTCTCTCTTCTACTATTGCATTATGTGTATAGAAACAATTGTAAATTTCATTTTCTGATTCAGCTGGCCCTAAACCTGACTCTAGAAGAAGTTCAAGGGTACCAAATCTGGTGACAGAACAGGCGAATCTATGGGTATACAGGCTGGAAAGTTGAGTCCTGTTTGCCTGATATAATGTAGAGGGCAGGAAGCTTATTGTTCCTGGGTACTATTTATTATAGATTGTTTGAACTAAAAACTGGAATATTAAAAAAGTTGACTCACTCTTCATTTTTTATAAAATAAGTTTCAGTGAATAAAATTGGATAAACCTTGATTATGATCTATTAATAAACCAAATTCCTACCTTTTTAACAAACGACGACTATAAATCCCTAATGGAACACACAACACAGACAACCCCCCTGCGAACAACCCCCATCCATTAACCCCAACTTTGAACTGTGCGTTGCTTTAATTAAAACTTAAGGTAACAAAAATTGTTACGTCACTTAATTTACTTAAAAAAAAATTACAAAATTCTACCACGCGTTCGCGTAAACTTCTACGAGATGTGAGCACGTGCTGGACTCCCCTCGACGACGTCAGGCATCGGATCTGCCCTTGTGACTGAAATTTTGCCATCGCGACGCCTAGCAAAGGGATGCTGCGCTCGAAGTGCGCACGCCTGATGCTGACCTTTCTTTTGAAACAACACAATAAGACACACGGCGTAATGCTTGGACAATTGCGATGTTGGTCGTCTTTGGCTTGGGGTGAAAGGGGCTTAATCGAATTGAGTGATGGCTCGTAAACCACCAATTGCACTTGAGGTCCTGTTTGGACGGCCAGGCTCTATTATTCAATCCGTCGATTTGAAAGCGGCCGCCGTTTATGTCTTTAGCGCCGGATTTGGCACGTTTACTTGAAGGGATTGTTTAAAGGTGGCACGCCGCCAACAAATATTGAAGGACTCCAAAAAGGTACTTGGTACGAAAATTTAAATTATTTATAGTTATAACATTTTTTCAAAATTTTTGCAAATCTACTTGGTAAAGATATTATAATTATTGTTGTTTGACAAATAATCTGGGGGTCTCTCGTTGCCTTCCGAAAAGGAAGGTCCGGTCTGGGTGAGTGCATAATTATTTGAATTATCTTTATAGAAAATAGCAGTATCCTCTGCAAACCCGATTTGCGCACCACTTTTTAGATTAAGTAAATCATTAACGTAAATAGAAAAAGTAGTGGCCCTAGAACTGTGCCCTGGGGTATAACATATTCTACACTCAATTTAACACTTTTATACACTGTCATCTATTAGGGATGTAACTCCCAATCAATTTTGAACATTCTGGGTGAGTGCATAATTATTTAACTATCTCTATCTTTACAGAAAATTGCAGTGTAAGTGTCACAAACTCGAGGCTAGAATAAACGCATTACAAAAGTGTCTGTTTTCTGCTTAACAATGCAAATTCAGTTTCCGCACATTGCAATCTAATTGGAAACTTTTACGATTCAGCCGTATATCTCGCAGATAAGTTGACGGGTTTCTTAATGATATCAACAAACATCCCTGGCTCGTTGGCGTCAAATTACGAAAACATAACTACAATCTTAAAACCTCATAAATTCCGGTTATCCCTGTGCACTTCTCATATTGACTTCAACCAACGCAGCGTCGTAATTTCATGGAGATTAAACGTAGGCAACATTCACCGAAATGCAATCTCTTTCTCTCAGACCAGACGTGAACATAAAATACTTTGTAGTTGCGGCTCGGATACGACTTTACCGGCACATGCATCGTCACACCAAATAGTTTACTATGAAGTAACTTTCTTTACATACATACCTAATTGTGAAACAAAGCTTGGGTTTCCGTAGGAAATATATTCTAACAATTTCAACCGTAAAAGGCAATTTTCCTGAAATGACTTTGTCACGATTTCGTTTAGTTTTTTTATTTATTTATTTTAACTTCTGTTAGTATACAGTGCATTTGAATATCAAAACACTCCGCTCCAATTACAACCGCATTACAGTGGCTCCCATCCTATCCCATTTTTTTTTCAACGTTTTTAAAAAGTTTGGGCCATTCTGTATTGGGCTTCTACTCTCTGATAACAAATCGACGCAACAAAACGTCCTATATTTGATCATTATAAATAATAATAAATACACCACATGTAATTACGACCCCCTTTATCCCAGAAGGCTCTATAGGAGCCTTGTGCGGGAGGGGGCTACACATTTAAAGACAAGGGACACACATCCAATATCCGTGTATAATGGAAAAATCCCTCTCACAGTATTTCCCATTGCCACGACCGGGAATCGAACCCGGGACTTTTGGGTGAGAGGCAGATACGCTACCATCTCGACCATCAGTCATATTGTTGAATTGTATCTACGTACAAGGTCCCTTGGGATGTAATTTCCCAAATGCAACGTATACTGTGTCTAATAAAGCTGTAATTGTAAGGATATTTGCTTTCATGATGTATCAGACAAACATCATAATTCACTTAAGAATCCTAGCAGAGCAACCGACTAACTTCATTAGGGCCGTGTCTGGAGTCGGCGGCTTGTAATTTTATGTTTGCAAGGAATCTAACAGCTTTAAATCGAGCTTTAAATTCTTGTGAGGGTTGAATTTTTAAATATACATCGAGAGCAATTTTTTTGCGGTTTTCGATAAATTTAAACAAAAATCATTATTTTTCGTCGAGTCAACGAAGACTACAAATCGGCGAAAAATATTTTTTATACCATATTACTTGGAGTCAAAAACATTCCGGCAAGCAAAATCAAATTTTGCAATAATTATTCTAATTTTGAAAATTGTGAATTTGTTCTTTATGCTTTAAATAATTCATAAATTTCGTAGATTTGCAATTTCGACGAAAAAGATATTGTAGGGGTTTTTGGGGTCGCTTATTACTAATACGTTTTTTAAATAAAGATTTTTTGAAAATTTTTTGGATTTTTTTTTTTTTGAAAATTATCTACCGGGTGGGTCTTTTTTCATTTGACCATAACATTCTTGTTTATCAACCGATTTTAATCAGCTAGGTGTCGTAGCTTAGAGAAAAGAATGGACTATCGATGAAAAGTTTTAAAATGGCCGCCTCTTTAAAATGCAAGATGGCGGCCTCGTTTGAAAATAGCCCTTTGTTTGGGCCAATTCTTTTTGAAGAAAACATATCGAAATGACACATCCAATAAAAAAGAGCAATAAAATGAACCTTTCTCTACATTTTAAGACATCGATGAGAAAAATCGGTCCATCGGGAGAGGAGCTATACGTAATCATACAAAGCGTCTTTTTGTCATTCTTAGGCTGTATTACTTAAATTTCACTTGTTTCATTGGCCAATAACTTTTTTGTTTATCAACCGATTTTAATGATATTGGTGTCGTTCTTTATAGAAAAGAATGGACTATCGAAGAAAAATTTCAAAAAGGCCGATTTTTTAAAATGCAAGATGGCGGTGGGGTTTGAAAATAGCCCTTTTTGCGCCAATTTTTTTTTAAGAAAAAATGTCGAAGTGGCACTTCCAATGGAAAAAAGCAATAGAATGAACCTTTCGCTACATTTTAGGACATTGACGAGAAAAATCGGTCCATAGGGAAAGGAGCTATACGTAATCATACAAAGTGTCTTTTTGTCATTCTTAGGCTGTATTACTTAAATTTCACTTGTTTCATTGGCCAATAACTTTTTTGTTTATTAACCGATTTTAATGATCTTGGTGTCGTTCCTTATAGAAAGGAATGGACTATCGAAGAAAAATTTCAAAATGGCCGATTTTTTAAAATGCAAGATGGCGGTGGGGTTTGAAAATAGCCCTTTTTGCGCCAATTCTTTTTGAAGAAAAAATGTGGAAATGGCACATCCAATAGAAAAACGCAATAGAATGAACCTTTCGCTACATTTTAAGACATCAATGAGAAAAATCGGTCCATCGGGAGAGGAGCTATACGTAATCAAACAAAGCGTCTTTTGTCATTCTTAGGCTGTATTACTTAAATTTCACTTGTTTCATTGGCCAATAACTTTTTTGTTTATGAACCGATTTTAATGATCTTGGTGTCGTTCCTTATAGAAAAGAATGGACTATCGAAGAAAAATTTCAAAATGGCCGATTTTTTAAAATGCAAGATGGCGGTGGGGTTTGAAAATAGCCCTTTCTTTGCGCCAATTATTTTTGAATAAAAAATGTGGAAATGGCACATCCAATAGAAAAACGCAATAGAATGAACCTTTCGCTACATTTTAAGACATCAATGAGAAAAATCGGTCCATAGGGAAAGGAGCTATGCGTAATCATACAAAGCGTCTTTTTGTCATTCTTAGGCTGTATTACTTAAATTTCACTTGTTTCATTGGCTAATAACTTTTTTGTTTATCAACCGATTTTAATGATCTTGGTGTCGTTCCTTATAGAAAAGAATGGACTATCGAGGAAAAATTTCAAAATGGCCGATTTTTAAAAATGCAAGATGGCGGTGGGGTTTGAAAATAGCCCTTTCTTTGCGCCAATTATTTTTGAATAAAAAATGTGGAAATGGCACATCCAATAGAAAAACGCAAGAGAATGAACCTTTCGCTACATTTTAAGACATCAATGAGAAAAATCGGTCCATCGGGAGAGGAGCTATACGTAATCAAACAAAGCGTCTTTTGTCTTTCTTAAGCTGTACTTAATACTTAGATTGCACCTTTTTTTGGTCATCTCAGATTTTATGTCTATACCTCATTATTTTCTGTAACCAACGACACTAAGTTCATCAAAATCGGTGAATAAAAAAAAAGTTATTGGCCAAAGAAAAAAGTGCACTTTACGAATACTTAAGAATGACATTTTCTTCAAAAAGAATTGGTCCAAACAAAGGGCTATTTTCAAACGAGGCCGCCATCTTGCATTTTAACGAATCGGCCATTATAAAACTTTTTGGCGCTAGTCCATTCTTTTCTCTAACCAACGACTCATAGCTCATTTAAATCGGTTAATAAACAAAACAGTTATGGGCAAACGTAAAAGTGCAAGATTTTTTGGGTATCATGAAATTTTACATAATTTCTGTTGCTATATCACCTCCTTTAAACAAGGAACTGCAAATAGCTTCCTTAAACTGTACAAGAACTTTGTACATTTTTATAAACGCATACTCTTTGTAAGGTTAAATGAGGGTAGTTAAAAAAAATAGGGAATAAACATTTTCCTAAATTTACGAGACGGCGAGGTAAAGAAAGCAATGCTGCAGAAAGGCCAAGTAGTCATAAAAAACCTCCATAAAGTGCGACACAAATGCGAAACCCCAGAGAGGTAAAAACTTAGCGCCAAGCTTCTTTTACTTATTCCTCCAGTGAGCATTTAGTGTATCGTGAACATAATACATGCTTGTCAGCTCCTTATATCGTCAATTATCCTTTTCCTTTTCAGGGCGTTCCAGGGATCTTCTGGTGGATAAAAGTTACCATACTCGTTAATTTTGATTCAATAAAGATTTATTAGATTCAAATTGAGTTCATTGACTTTACTGCTGTTTGAATTTTGATGATGACGAATTTTTGACTGTAAAGAAAGCTTCTTAATATCAACGTCGAAAGGGAAAAACTTAGCGCCAAGCTTCTTTTACTTATTCCTCCAGTGAGCATTTAGTGTATCGTGAACATAATACATGCTTGTCAGCTCCTTATATCGTCAATTATCCTTTTCCTTTTCAGGGCGTTCCAGGGATCTTCTGGCGGATAAAAGTTACCAAACTCGTTAATTTTGATTCAATAAAGATTTATTTGATTCAAATTGAGTTCATTGACTTTACTGATGTTTGAATTTTGATGATGAATTTTTGACTGTAAAGAAAGCTTCTTAATATCAACGTCGAAAGGTAAAAACTTGGCGCCAAGCTCTTTTACATATTCCTCCAGTGAGCATTTAGTGTATCGAGAACATAATACATGCTTGTCAGCTCCTTATATCGTCAATTATCCTTTTCCTTTTCAGGGCGTTCCAGGGATCTTTTGGTGGAGAAAAGTTACCTTACTCGTTAATATTGATTCAATAAAGATTTATTTGATTCAAATTGAGTTCATTGACTTTACTGCAGTTTGAATTTTGATGATGATGAATTTTTGACTGTAAAGAAAGCTTCTTAATATCAACGTCGAAAGGTAAAAACTTAGCGCCAAGCTTCTTCTACTTATTCCTCCAGTGAGCATTCAGTGTATCATAACCATAATACATGCTTGTCAGCTCCTTATATCGTCAATTATCCTTTTCCTTTTCAGGGCGTTCCAGGGATCTTCTGGTGGATAAAAGTTACCATACTCGTTAATTTTGATTCAATAAAGATTTATTAGATTCAAATTGAGTTCATTGACTTTACTGATGTTTGAATTTTGATGATGAATTTTTGACTGTAAAGAAATCTTCTTAATATCAACGTCGATGCTGCCACACAAATAAGGAAAAATTAATTCCGGTTAGAGATCTGTTCAGGTAAATGAGATATCGCTTAAGGTCCCTTTGGGAAATCACACGGTAACGCGGACTTAAACAGAGGTGATATTAACGTAATAAATCAGCCGTGTCCCTTGTTTTCCAGTGGACAAAATAAAAGTGGCGCGCGTCATATCCGACAAGGCGACAAATCGTTTTGGTGGAGTATCCGAGCTGAAGTTATGGGTGAATGTTTTCCAACGAGACGAGACCACATATAGAAAATATTCCAAGTGTCCGGCAAGGCGCGGCACGAGCGGGTTGAATCGTTCAATATGTTCAAGGGGAAATAAATAATAATAGTAATAATCATATGGGAATTTCTCTCCTATGTTCAAAGACGCGTTAATTTCAGACAGACTAGATTTAATATTGTTACTGTCTGTCAGCTAATTTCATTCCAATCCCAAAGAAACCGCAGGACGGGTGAATTATATAAATAAATAATCAGGAATCCGTTAAGTTAAATTAAACTTACGTCTGATTTATATCCGCTAATCACAAGAATGCAAAAAACGCAATTAGCGAAAGAACTTCTCTCATTAAACCGATTCCGAAGAACCACAACACCATGTTTTCCTCATTACGCCGCGAGCCCAAGCGGAAAATTAGTTTTTCTCAACTAGACATCCCAGTTCAAACAGAGGACTCGAAAGGTCGAATTAAAATTTTTAAAATGACTCAAATAAGCTATTTTAAAATTTTGTTAAGGGATTATGGAGCAAACGGAAGTACTGATAGGGGAAGGACCGTACGTCCAATTTTTTAAGGATTTAAGGATATTTTTGTGAATAGGAAAAATCCGATTAAAAAAATACCAACGGTAAATTTGATCACTTCCGCCATCTTGGATTTATAAACCATATCAGTTTCTGACATTGAATCTAAGTAGAAGGCATCTGTTTTCGAAGCACCCCAAAAAAAATCAAAATCTGTAAAGAATCAGTTATTTTCCGTGCGGAAAGTGGTACTTTTCCGCACGCGACTGCCGTCCAGTGCGAAAAAGACAGTTTCCGCATGTGTTAGGAACAATATTTTTCCTAGGAGCGTGATCACATTTTCAAAATGTAATTATAACTTACCCAAAAATGCAAATAAAAATATAATTACTTTTCTGCACGCATGTTAGTTTCGAAAATTGCACTTTTCCGCACTAGTGTGGAAAAATAAGTTTTTCCGCACTAGTGCGGAAAATACCACTTTTCCGCACGCTCGTAGGAAAAAGTTATAAACAAATACCAAAATTTATTTTATTTTTATTAGCATATCTGGAATATACAGGAACTAGTACGCCACTGGCAAAAACTGGATTCGCCTTTTTTGCTCTACAAGTAATTTATTTCTCACGCCCTAATGAAGATTAACCTCAAGGGGATGGTGTAGATTTTGGAGTTGGATGATTTATTTCTGGGCTCGCTCCAATGGGATCTTTATATAAAGTATTTTTTCGCGTTACCAAACTCCCAAGACAACGTCAAACAGACACTTATCTCCGCTTGTCTCAGTCTTAAAGCTTCACCCTTATGAATTTTTAAAATGGGTCGGTGCTTAAAATCAGCGGATCGTCAGTTAGCAGCGATCTATCGAGGTTAGTTTCATTTGGCGTTTTATTAGGAACGTAAAACAAACTTCCAGTTCTATTTCTAGACATGTCAAGAAATATTCTAAAATTATAACTGTGGAGCGAGAATACGCGAGGAGCGTTGATAATGGTAAGTAGGTATATCAAATTATTATTCTCTCGGCCTGTCCCACGTCCTGTCTGAGCCCCATCTTCAGATACCTTTTAAAAAGGATCAATAAGTGAATTATGCGGGCATGGCACAGAACGAGCAGCGAATTTTATGTAAAATACCAAAGGCGACTTTTGCTCGGATGAATTTTCAGTTGCGGTGATTTATTGGTTGCCTATATTCAAGTTGATCGGTATTGTTTATGATCACGAAATTGATCCTTGACTTGTCGATCTCGCATTATTAACCTACATGGTCACTTGCCAAATCAAAATAGGAATCCCCACTCGGCACTTTTGAGCATCTAAGGTCTAGATATCCATAAATGGAGTGTCAATGAAGCCTACAAATCGGCGAAACTTTTTTAAAATTTTTTTTGAAATTGAGGATACTCATTATTATCTACGAATTATATGAAAAAATTCTCGCTCTAATTCCGTTTTTTTATGTACTTTGCCGCCTCAACGGCTTTTTTCCGGGCGAGTGTCGGCGCGTTGCGTCGTATTTTATAGGCGTCTTCGTGTCGAGAAAATCTTTTAGGCTATATTTCGTAGCTTAAAAATTTTCGCCGAAACGTCAAAATTCCACTTTTTCGTCCGCTTCTACTGCTTCGAAAATCGCAGCGAGACCGTGCAATTCATGATGTAGCTCCAAGTTGGACCCTCTACCTTGGATTTCTTACCAGAACGGCGTCCCGGCGGCGATTCTTCGTTTGGAAATAGCGTTTAAAGATTTCGTGTTTTCGCAATTTTCTTCGATTTTTCCAGTCGTTTCGAGTCTAAATTCAACCTGTTCCTAGGGATTCCGAAGCCAAAATCTTCATTGACCATTTATAAAAGTATAAAATTTTACTATAAGTACTTTCGATAAATATGGGGGTAAAGAGCTCCTCCCCCTGCAACCCTGCTAGATACGCCTCTGTTACTCCATCTTATCATTTTTCTAGCTTCTTGGTGACTTTTTAAACATCTTGTATACCTACATAAATCTGCAATATGCCCTGAAACCTAAATTTTAGCACTACTTTTTTTGGAAGGACTTGCAAGGACTATTTTTTCAACGAGCATGAACTCCCCTATGGGACACCCTCGATTCCAAACCATCACGATCGAGGCTGATTACCGGTTGGCGTGGACTTTCTAATTCTTATTCCAAGGTACCTCCTGGCAGTGTTGATGACGACGATGACGTCACCCGTGGGGAGCCGCGTCTGAAATGCGCCGTGGAACGGAATTAAATAAACTCGATCCAGTGCTGTGTTGTGACTTCTTGGATTGTTACGGTGAACTGTGACATTCTGCAGTTGTGTTTTGTGTTTCCTCCGCAGATACGGGAATAAATCAGATTACCCTAGGGCGGGCAAGAAGTAATTTCATCCGGAGAGAGCGCAGGTTCGTTAATTTTTATATACAAAATAATTTGCTGGCGACAAAACGCCGTTTGCTTTGACATGATTTGATAAAGTCGGCTGGAGATGGGTGTTTAAAAATAATGGGAATTTAATTTTAGCTTTTTATACCGCACAGGCATTTTTATATTTATATTTATAGGCACAAAAATAGATATTTTTAAGGCCATGTTTTTACACAAGATAAATAAGTTGCGGTGAGACAACAATATTTAACAAACAGTTGTTGGCGGATATTACATTAATTTGATTCTAATTATATGTAGTTTTTTATTAACAGTCCGGATTGTGCAGAAATTAATTCTAGAGGAATTTAGAATGACAACATAAGGAAACGAGTTACGGAATTAATCATTATAATTTATACTAAGTCAAAGCCGATATATACAGGGTGAGTCAACGGTGCGATAAAATTCAACACTTAGTTAGAAATATACGGGGTGATTCATGAAAAATCAATTTTTTTAAATGGAACACCCTATATATTTTTAAAAATTTGATTTCTCCATGAAATTCTCGATATTTCTATATGAGGATATCATAGTCTAAAACTAAAACTAGTCTAAAAAATATTTCGGAAAAAAATTGAATTTCGACTATTCTTGTGATTCTTTTTTGAAAAATTTTTTTCGATAAAATTATGCCAAAGATGTTTTCTCGAATTTTTTAATTATTTATTATCGCAGTAGGTTACTGGTTTGCAGTAAAATTACCTATTAAAAAAATATAAAAATAACCATTTTATGGAGTAGTAGAGTAGAAAATAAATAAGGAAGATACAGGGTGTGAATGGGAGAAATCAAACACACTGTGGTTTTATTAATTGGACTGGAAAAATAATAAAAAAACTACAAAAACACGCTTTAAAGGGAAACCGAACTAAAACGTAAAAAATAAGAATAAAGTGATTGACAAAAAATAATTTTATTGTAAAAAATCGTGAGGTAAATGTTATAGATATTTCATTCGTAGGTAGGCACCCCACGCTTTTTTACAATAAAATTATTTTTTATCAAACACTTTATTCTTATTTTTTACTTTTTAGTTCAGTTTCCCTTCAAAGCGTGTTTTTTTAGTTTTTTTTATACATTTTTTAAATCAAATTTGTTTCAAAATTTTTCAATTCAAATTTTTTTTTAATTTTTCATTTCAAAATTTCTTCAAAATTTTTGAAATCGAATTCTTTTCAAAATTTTGACATTTTTCAATAAAATTTTTATTTTGACATTTTTCAATTCAAATTTATTTCAAAATTTTTGAATTCAATTTTATTTTTAATTTTTGAAGACAAATTTCGAATTTTTTTCCAAATTTTTCATTTCAATTGTTCAATGCAATGTCGATAAAGAAGGATAACATTTACCGTCATTCTGTAGATGGCATATGCTTAACCTGTAATATTATTTTCATTTTATCCTGATGGTCCTAGAAAGGACACTAGGACAAAGTTATAAAATTATTGTATTGTCATCGATCCTTGATAAGTTGATAACTAAAAATTACTTTCTTGACTATTTTGAGGTTATGTTTAGGAAGTTTAAATATTTTCAAGGCCATTTTTTGGGCATTTAACCAGATTCTAGTTCTACGCGAAAAATTGCTTTAGAGTCGCCTCCTATTTTTTAAACAGCTGAACTTTGCAGATCTGTGAGATATATGCCAAAAATTCATTCTTTTACATAAGATCTGTCAACCAAAAATCTTGCCACGCCCATTTAAAGTTTCAAAACATGGACATGGACCCCTTGTCCACTTTTAGGTTATGCAAATTTTTTGTTTTCTACATATTTGTTCTTAGGATTGAATTTACGATTTCTTTAAAAGTAGTAAGCAACTTTATGGAATATTTTATTAGTCTCGTGGCTAGTCCGAAGCCATTAACAATAAAAAAACTCTGTTTGAGGTTAAGTAGGTCAACGTTGCCAATTCAAACAACAGCTTAAGTTTTCTTTCATATTTTTGCAGGAGATGCACACGTCAAAGTTTTATTGTATAATTTATTACGTAGTTACGATTTATGTTGTCCACGTAATCTTTTTGGCTTCAGTTCAAAGAGACATTGTGGCTAGCCGGTTGTCTGCGACATACATGTGCGAAGCGCTGACAATATATTTTTTTTAATAACAAAAAGAAAAATTTCTAATGAACGCCAAGTTCTTTCCAGGCTGCCTCAGGGCTCGCTTTTGGAACCCTTATTATTCAATATTTATACTGCAAATTTAACTTTACAAATACCGCTCATATTAAATCCAAATAAAATCAAGAATATTCTCTAATGTTAAAAAAATACAAATCATACAGTTTACTCTCAAAACGTGTTAACTGAATAATTATTTTAACCAATTTACACCCAATTGCAACTTTTTAGGTACTGTACATTAACCATGTCAAATTAAACAATTCCGTCATTATTTTTTAAGTAAAGTAATTAGTCATATTCTGAATATTGTTCTTTCAACTGTTTTTTCTCAATTAACACAATTCAACAAAAATGGATGGAAAATTCTGAACATAGTTAGCATAGGAAAACGCAATATAAGTGTGCCCAATTTAAATATAACAAATGATGATTTTAATAGCTTGTTTATCACTATTGCTGATACTTCTAACTGTAAATGCCATTAAGGACACGAGTTAGATAACTACAAAATTGTTAAGTGAAACACAAAGGCCATCGTGTTCGTTATTTTTATATCCTACTACGCCTCAAGAAATATTTATGCCGTAATGTCCTTAAAAAATACCAATTCACTTGCTGTTTATATGACGAAGGCAACGTTATTGCTGTAATTTATTTAATGCACATTTTGATGTTGGTCGTTGTCCTGATGTTTTGGCAGTAAAATCATGCCATTGCCAAGATGATTTCTGTCACTTCTAGATAACCATCGTCCAATTGTGTCGCTCTTTTTTAGTCTGCCGGGGCTGTTTGCACGTTACTGTGTAGCCTGCCAGCTTTGCTAATCTTTTCTCGGGCGCCAGTTTCTTATTTTAGGGCGTGAGGAACAACAATTTCTCTCAGAGGCTGGAATAGCTGCAGTGAAGACACGGTCTTTTCCAGGGGTCTGTTGTTGTTGTCCGGTCTGGGCTTTGACAGAGGCTGGATAGCTTCAGTGAAGACACGGTCTTGTCCAGGGGTCTATTGAATGAATGTCCGGCCAGAAAGCGCATTTTTGTGTTATGTTAAATTTTACAAAACATAGTAGCGTGGCCTACTATGATTTGTTTTCGGGTCAGAAAATGGTGAAATTTTATGTGCGCCACTGTATTCGGCAACCCCCCAAATGTGTTTGTACCAAATTTCATCGTAATTTTGGACTTTCTGAGAGAAATAAAAATTGAGAAAATTGTTTTAACAGATTTTGAAAAAAAGGCAAGAAATCCCTTCCTGAATTTTCAAGCCTTTTTGCACGTTTATTATTAAATTTAATACTGGCAAAAACATTCACATATCCTGTCCAATTGCCATACTTGCACGGCTCCTGCCTCACACGTCCTTTCCCACTGCGTACCCATTAACATAAAATGATTCCGGGTCCTGCCCAAAGAGCGAACTACCACCTTCGGCAAATACTGAAAATTTAGGAAACATTAAGTAAATACGGGAACATTCGGCCTCGCATTTGGCAAATGGGAAATAATGTGTACACATAACTTGGTTTGCTGCGAGAGAATTGATTAACCCCTCGACCTTTCCTTTGATTATTTTATTCTCTAAGGCTAACGAGCCAATTAATGATTTTAATCGCTTAATAAATGAGGAGCATTTATTTATCAAATCGCTTTATTTACTGCAACTGCAAAAATAGCACAAGGCTTTAATTGGATCTGCACGGTTATTTTTGTTGATTTTAATTCCATAAGTAAATTTACAAAATTAATTTCTTGGTTATTTCACTGTTTTAGAAAACAGAATAGAAAATCCAAATGGGAAAAAATGTTTTCCGAATAATTTGTTTATGGGGGTCCCACGTTCCAATACTAAGATATAGATAAACTAAATTTCTTCTCAGTATTATTTTGTTTATTATATTCGCAGAGCACAATATTGATATAATTACTCCGATTGATAATCACTTGTATCGTCCAAAAGTCATAGTTTATCGGACTTACAACGTACCTTGTACGTAAGAGCTAGGATTTGAAAAATATTTAGATGTTTAGAAAGAGTTTTCAACAACACTTTCTCACTCAGCGGCTTTGACAGAGGCTGGATAGCTGCAGTGAAGACACGGTCTTGTCCAGGGGTCTGGTGGCTGATTGTCGGTTTACAGCGGAGGGTCTAACTAGTTGTACACACAATATATATGAAAACTCGTTGCTTTTAAAATGGTATACAAGGCCTTTATTCACATCGCGGCCTAACAACTCGACAGATGCTTTCTTTCCTGTTCTTCGCGAATTTATTATAAATTATTCTGACGTACCCTTTTTTGCGGCGGCGAACGATTCGCGTTGTATAACTGAATCTCGTTACTCGGTAACTCTGAGGTCAGGAATAGTTTTCTGGCAATTCTTCAATTATATCACAAAAACAACCGAATTAAAACAGACACGGATTAATGTTTTAACAATTTTTAGTAACGAATGATTTTTACTACCAACTTGACACTCAACCCTTGAAATTATTGATTTCTATCTGACGATAACTCCCGTATATAGATATTATAATATGAAATAAGAAGCCTTCTGTTATTATAAGCTTAAATATAGATCTCGTGATATTATGTCGCAGTTATGTTCTCCGTTTAAGCATTAGGCTATTAGGGGTCCTCCGAGGAAAATCAATACTTGTAGAACAAAAACTCGGTCAATAAGTAATTGCAGTATAATGCAACTTCAATGCCGCTTTTGTCTTTGGATTTTATTAAGGCTTATCATGCACGGTGGAAAAAGATTGCTTGTAAAATATTATGCTCTATTACGTAACAAGGAAAGTTTCTAAATGAAAGGAAAGGAAAGGAAAGGAAAGGGAAGGGAAGGGAAGGGAAGGGAAGGGAAGGGAAGGGAAGGGAAGGGAAGGGAAGGGAAGGAAGGGAAGGGAAGGGAAGGGAAGGGAAGGGAAGGGAAGGGAAGGGAAGGGAAGGGAAGGGAAGGGAAGGGAAGGGAAGGGAAGGGAAGGGAAGGGAAGGGAAGGGAAGGGAAGGGAAGGGAAGGGAAGGGAAGGGAAGGGAAGGGAAGGAAGGGAAGGGAAGGGAAGGGAAGGGAAGGGAAGGGAAGGGAAGGGAAGGGAAGGGAAGGGAAGGGAAGGGAAGGGAAGGGAAGGGAAGGGAAGGGAAGGGAAGGGAAGGGAAGGGAAGGGAAGGGAAGGGAAGGGAAGGGAAGGGAAGGGAAGGGAAGGGAAGGGAAGGGAAGCATGTAAGCAAACGAAATCTATTAGCATTTTGCACCTCAATATTTACTGTCATTATTAAGGTTACAAAAATCTACAGCAAAAATGTAAGCATATGTTTTTTATTATGTTAGTAACGAGAATACATAAAAATCGTTGAGTGTATCACGTCAATTAGTATCGGGTTCTATTCAGTAATCGACATTGTTTCTAAAATGTGAAATGACGTCACTTCGTATTACGACTCTGCATTTATTAGCGTGGCAATTAATTAGAACATCAATTCACGATTTACTAAATAATAGCCCGACCGAGATGATATCTGCGGCAGCTTAAAAAACAGACCAACTAAATGGATTTACGAATTTCATATTTAAAGCAGTAATTATATACATATACTTCCAAATATAACGCTGACTCAACTTATCTACTAACAGGAAACCATAACCTAAACCAATTTCTTAGCAATTTATGACTCCTTAGAACGTTAATCATTTTTCACTAATATAGATAACTCATGGCCTTCTTTAACATTGTGTACGTTTAAACATGGACTTGTAACCTTAACCAGAGGGGGGGTAACTTGTGTAATAAGGTATTCCGTATTGAATACGTATTCGCATGTATTCAACTGTATTAGTTGTGCACACCTTGCTTTTCTTGCAGTCGTACCTGAAATCCTTTACCAAAAAAGAATTCATTTTTTACTTTTTAGTGCGACTTTTTTAAGAAAAGCAAGTTTTTTTAAAAGAGTTTTTTTTACAGGTACAAATAAATACTGCGTCTGTCTTAATGCTATAGTGATGCTATTGTCGATTATTATATAATGATAGATACTCTTACCAGTTGACCATATTCCATCTCGTTAGTATAAATGTTCCAAAGAGGTTAACCATATCTACCATCTAGTCGTTTGGTGACATTATTAACTGCTCTTCTTGTTTCACATTTCAAACGCTGTCGCTTTTCAAGGCTCACCATGAAACAAAGGAGAAAATAGTTACTCATCTAACGGTAAAACTGCACTACAGGACTTACCTTCTAGGCTAGTGCTAAAGGACGCACACGTTGGTATTATCTTTGTTGACGAGGGCTCTCCTGTGGATAAGAAAGCAGTATCAATAATTATTATATAAATTGATAATAATAGGTAACAAAGTTAAATAATTGCGAGATGGTTAAGACATACCATTTTTAAACGTTTTTCTTTTGCACCCCCTCTCCCTTTTACGATACATTCTAAGGGGGCACAATAATATAAACCCTACCACTCACCCTGAAACAAAAGAGAAAATAGTTAGATATTTAATAATAACACTAATACTTTTTTGAAAAAAAAAACAATACCGGTCCTATTTGTACTAAAGAATATTTTAACTGATTTTGATTAAAACTCAATAATTTTATTTTTTATTGAACAATGCTTTCGATCATTTTGATCTGGGAAGGACGACACGACGTTTTGACTGATCAGTAAAAACAGGTTTTTCTTATTTTGCTAGAAGATATGGTCCTTCTCGTGATCAAAATAAATAGGATATATAAACAGTGATTATGTATATTTACCTTACGATGTCTTCACCATGTCCTATCTCGTTCGGAACCTACCTACATATAGAAAAATACAAATTAGTAAGAATAATTGAATAACATAATAATATATACCTTTATCTCCTTTCCCTAAAGCGGTTCGTCTCCATAGTACCATCACTCGCACGCGAAAACCAGAGCCTACTAACTGCTCTTCTGGACTCCGAAGCCCCCAGAAGATCCCCGAATACAGTTACAAGCCTTAACACTTGTCATACCCAAGCTATTTTAGAAATAACAAAAATATTGACAAGATACTCGTCGAGATCTCGGCTCTGGTTTGACGAAACCGGTCGTTCTCTCTACGATAGAGTGAACTATATATGTCCACATAAATGTAACTAGTGTCTGTATTATATAGGTAGTTATACTCCGTCTCCAGGTGCACTTTGTCGTCCATGGTATGGATGTCAAAACTACTACACGCTTGAATATCTGTTTCTTTCCCTAATAGTTCGTCCCTTGGCTTAATCTGAAAAAAAATTGCAGTGTTAAAAGCTTTTATCCAAATTATAACTTATGAGCTAGTAATAGGAACTTCCACTATAATTTAGTTCCCAATTGACAGATATTTTCTCAAACATTAATATTAATAGACCAAAAAAAATTTCGAGACCCTAGTTCTTTGGTAAGTGAAATATTTTTTGCTTATTTTTGCATATTGTAATGCATTACTCTTACAGAGTGTTCACGTTTTACATGTCAACATGGACTTAGTTATTGACGATTAAAATAGGGGAGCACAGCCTCCCGTGTTGCTTCTGATGACTATAATCCACCTGAATCCGAGGGTAGCAGCACTAGCTGGGATTCAGAAGAACCGTCATAATTCGTCGATAAGTTGAGGGGTGCTATTTAAAAAACAATGTTGAGATTCAGCCACGCTTTGCACCAACTCTGGTGTCCAACAAGGAGCTGTCCTAGCGCCCACTCTGTTTCCTTTTCACATTAACGACTTACTACGTTAAAATGAAATTGTTGTAAAACTGACCAGAACTTGACATTACATAATGAACTTAATAGGAGGCGAATTATTTATGTAAATTGCAACTATTATATCATAGTTGTTTAACGTGTCTTATCTGAAGTAGCAGTAGATATTTAATATAATTGCCATATGAAATTGTTGATACTGTGGTTATAGTTTATTTAATTAAATAATTCATTAGTTCTTGATAACGGGTAATTTAATAAACCCCAGGGAGACTAATTAAACTATTTAATTGCGTTATTTGCAACTATTTAATTACCTTGGGAATTCTTAGAATGAAGTACAAATTAATAATTTTGTATAATGTTTGTAAGGGCCACTGATCACGGATGTGAAGTCAAAAATGAATTTTGACATAATGACAGCTGTCAAAAAGCTGTCAATTTTCATGAAAATGTAAAAAGTCAATATTTGGAGCACATTATTAAGTTTCCTGGGCTGCTGATCATGAATCTGAAGTCAAAAATGAATTTTGACATAATGACAGCTGTCAAAAAGCTGTCAATTTTCATGAAAATGTAAAAAGTCAATAATTGGAGTATATTATCAGGTTTTTTGGAATGATGATCATGAATCAGAGGTAAAAAATGAATTTTGACATAATGACAGCTGTCAATTTTCATACAATGTAAAAAGTCAACATTTGGAGCATACCAATAAGTTTTTTGGGCTGCTGATCACGAATCTGAACTCAAAAATGAATTTTGAAATAATGACAGCTGTCAACAAACTGTCAATTTTCATGAAAACGTAAAACGTCAATATTTGGAGCACATTATTTAGTTTTCTGGGCTGCTGATCATGAATCTGAAGTCAAAAATGAATTTTGACATAATGAGAGCTGTCAAAAAGCTGTCAATTTTCATGAAAATGTAAAAAGTCAACATTTGGAGCATACCAATAAGTTTTTTGGGCTACTGATCACGAATCTGAACTCAAAAATGAATTTTGACATAATGACAGCTGTCAACACACTGTCAATTTTCATGAAAACGTAAAACATCAATATTTGAAGCGTATCATTAGGTTTTTTGGGCTGCTGATCACGAATCTGAAGTAAGAAAGAGATTTGACAAAATGACAGCTGTCAACAAGCAATAAGTAATAAAAGTCGACTTATTTAAAAGGTTCCAATGCCAGATCCAAATACTTGTACAGTGAATGTTTAACAAGTATTCAAATTAATTCAATTTTGAAGGCCCTGGAAGGGAAGAAACGTTGAAAATTTAGTTTCACTCGATCTATGAAATTTCACGAGCTAAACTTAATTGCTTATTACCATTTTCTTTATGCGCGTCAACCGTGACGATTCTCGCTTTGTGTAATTAATACACAAAGCAGGAAATTAGTCAGTCATTAAATTTTCAGTCGGCGTCGCTAGACATTTTGCCCTTATTTTACTCCATCAGTTGATCAATTAAGATGCCGACGCAGTAATCGACTAAAACTAATGGCGTTTGCGGCATTAAATATTTTACCTGGCTAGATTTTGAACGATTGCCAGATTACTCTGTCAAACCCGACACGACAAGCCTAGGCATCGCCTGATGAGGGTTGCAGTGCGGAGTATCTTTACAAGAAACCGGAAACTTCTAACGGTATTGGGATTTGTTTTCTGTTCGGCGCTCCGTAGCTCATTTAGGAATCATTTTAAATAAGCCAATCGCGATCCAATCATTAATAATATAATGAGTTTAATATCTCTTGTTTCAGATTCTATGGTGCAAACATGAAGATCCTCACGATCGTCGTCATATTAGGATACTTTAGTCTAGGAGAATCGTACACAAGTGAGTACTATTCTTGTCATAAATTTCCTCCCTACTCGGAAACATTAAGAGATCATATCACGTCCAACCTTGCGGTGACACCCGTAATTTATTCAAATGAAGAATGGAACAACTTCCTACCTTCCGCGCGGAGGCTAATCCGAATTGAAACAGTCCATTACGTATGCCCCGTTTGTTTATCATTATTTCTCCTTGTTAACGAAGTAATTGCATTCGGCGCACTGTTATTATTGTTAATTAAAGCAGAAGCGTTCAGTTGTTTACAGAACTGAGAATCATACAAGCCTTATCTTGATTAACTCGATATGAAAAAGCTCGAGGCGCAGGTTAATCATCTGATAGCATCACGGAATGATGAACACTGAGTTGGACGTTACCAGTTAATTTAGTTTCATAGTATGTATCCTTATATAATAATTTTGATAGTAGACCATTTCTTGGCGGGAGCAACACTGGGCAAGTCGGAATTAGTTTTCAGAAGTGACGAAATGCGTGTACAAACAAAATGCTGCTCCAAAATGACGCATGCAAATCGTTAGGCATCTTAAAGAAGGAGGAAAACCTGCAGCGGGCTGTTAAGACCTTCAAGGGTCCAAATGGGTACCCAGAGTCAATTGAATAAAAGCAGAAGAATCTGCTTCTGCTGTATGGAACAGAAACTACGGGTCATTCCCAGTTCTGAATTCTAGATAAGGGTGAATGCACCTTTTCACCTTCATAGGAGGGGTCATAAACTCCTCCAATAAGCAAACTGTAGCCTTAATGCTGCACCAACGTGAACTCTTCCGCGAAGAACCTCAAAGGGACGATACAGAGCTTCCATAGTCGATTAAATGGATGCCTCTATTCCTGAAATACTTCAACGTCTTCTAATCCTATTCAATAATTATCTCCATTTTTGCAGAATATGGACGGTCTTGCAAAGACATAGGATGTCCGAGTAACCAGCAGTGTGTAATGGAAACTGACCCTTGCAGTTATTACCAAAGGCAAGGCGAATGTGGATCGTAAGTATTCTTTGTACTATAAGATTGGTCGTATTCTTAAATTTACTCATTATACGGTTTAGAAGAGCTTCCCGCAAAGACCAGAAGATTAAATCAGCTACAATTTAATATTTAAAGTAATCCCCATACCGCTATATGTTTCTTAATCTCTTATCTTATCATTATACGGTTCACAAGAGCTTCCCGCAAAGATCAGAAGATGAAATCAGCTACAATTCAATCTTTAAAGTAATCCCCATACCGCTATATGTTTCTCAATCTCTTATCTTATCATTATACGGTTTACAAGAGCTTCCCTCAAAGACCAGAAGATGAAATCAGCTACAATTCAATCTTTAAAGTAATCTCCATACCGCTATATGTTTCTTAATCTCTTATCTTATCATTATACGGTTTACAAGAGCTTCCCGCAAAGACCAGAAGATGAAATCAGCTACAATTCAATCTTTAAAGTAATCCCCATACCGCTATATGTTTCTTAATTTCTTATCTGATCATTATACGGTTTACAAGAGCTTCCCGCAAAGACCAGAAGATGAAATCAGCTACAATTCAATCTTTAAAGTAATCCCCATACCGCTATATGTTTCTTAATTTCTTATCTGATCATTACACGGTTTACAAGAGCTTCCCGCAAAGACCAGAAGATGAAATCAGCTACAATTCAATCTTTAAAGTAATCCCCATACCGCTATATGTTTCTTAATCTCTTATCTTATCATTATACGGTTTACAAGAGCTTCCCGCAAAGACCAGAAGATGAAATCAGCTACAATTCAATATTTAAAGTAATCCCCATACCGCTATATGTTTCTTAATATCTTATCATATCATTATACGGTTTACATGAGCTTCCCGCAAAGATCAGAAGATGAAATCAGCTACAATTCAATCTTTAAAGTAATCCCCATACCGCTATATGTTTCTTAATCTCTTATCTTATCATTATACGGTTTACAAGAGCTTCCCGCAAAGATCAGAAGATGAAATCAGCTACAATTCAATCTTTAAAGTAATCCCCATACTGCTATATGTTTCTTAATTTCTTATCTTATCATTATACGGTTTACAAGAGCTTCCCGCAAAGACCAGAAGATGAAATCAGCTACAATTCAATCTTTAAAGTAATCCCCATACCGCTATATGTTTCTTAATTTCTTATCTGATCATTATACGGTTTACAAGAGCTTCCCGCAAAGACCAGAAGATGAAATCAGCTACAATTCAATCTTTAAAGTAATCCCCATACCGCTATATGTTTCTTAATTTCTTATCTGATCATTACACGGTTTACAAGAGCTTCCCGCAAAGACCAGAAGATGAAATCAGCTACAATTCAATCTTTAAAGTAATCCCCATACCGCTATATGTTTCTTAATCTCTTATCTGATCATTACACGGTTTACAAGAGCTTCCCGCAAAGACCAGAAGATGAAATCAGCTACAATTCAATCTTTAAAGTAATCCCCATACCGCTATATGTTTCTTAATTTCTTATCTGATCATTACACGGTTTACAAGAGCTTCCCGCAAAGACCAGAAGATGAAATCAGCTACAATTCAATCTTTAAAGTAATCCCCATACCGCTATATGTTTCTTAATTTCTTATCTGATCATTACACGGTTTACAAGAGCTTTCCGCAAAGACCAGAAGATGAAATCAGCTACAATTCAATCTTTAAAGTAATCCCCATACCGCTATATGTTTCTTAATTTCTTATCTGATCATTACACGGTTTACAAGAGCTTCCCGCAAAGACCAGAAGATGAAATCAGCTACAATTCAATCTTTAAAGTAATCCCCATACCGCTATATGTTTCTTAATTTCTTATCTGATCATTACACGGTTTACAAGAGCTTCCCGCAAAGACCAGAAGATGAAATCAGCTACAATTCAATCTTTAAAGTAATCCCCATACCGCTATATGTTTCTTAATTTCTTATCTGATCATTACACGGTTTACAAGAGCTTCCCGCAAAGACCAGAAGATGAAATCAGCTACAATTCAATCTTTAAAGTAATCCCCATACCGCTATATGTTTCTTAATTTCTTATCTGATCATTACACGGTTTACATGAGCTTCCCGCAAAGATCAGAAGATGAAATCAGCTACAATTCAATCTTTAAAGTAATCCCCATACCGCTATATGTTTCTTAATCTCTTATCTTATCATTATACGGTTTACAAGAGCTTCCCGCAAAGATCAGAAGATGAAATCAGCTACAATTCAATCTTTAAAGTAATCCCCATACTGCTATATGTTTCTTAATTTCTTATCTTATCATTATACGGTTTACAAGAGCTTCCCGCAAAGACCAGAAGATGAAATCAGCTACAATTCAATCTTTAAAGTAATCCCCATACCGCTATATGTTTCTTAATTTCTTATCTGATCATTATACGGTTTACAAGAGCTTCCCGCAAAGACCAGAAGATGAAATCAGCTACAATTCAATCTTTAAAGTAATCCCCATACCGCTATATGTTTCTTAATTTCTTATCTGATCATTACACGGTTTACAAGAGCTTCCCGCAAAGACCAGAAGATGAAATCAGCTACAATTCAATCTTTAAAGTAATCCCCATACCGCTATATGTTTCTTAATCTCTTATCTGATCATTACACGGTTTACAAGAGCTTCCCGCAAAGACCAGAAGATGAAATCAGCTACAATTCAATCTTTAAAGTAATCCCCATACCGCTATATGTTTCTTAATTTCTTATCTGATCATTACACGGTTTACAAGAGCTTCCCACAAAGACCAGAAGATGAAATCAGCTACAATTCAATCTTTAAAGTAATCCCCATACCGCTATATGTTTCTTAATTTCTTATCTGATCATTACACGGTTTACAAGAGCTTTCCGCAAAGACCAGAAGATGAAATCAGCTACAATTCAATCTTTAAAGTAATCCCCATACCGCTATATGTTTCTTAATTTCTTATCTGATCATTACACGGTTTACAAGAGCTTCCCGCAAAGACCAGAAGATGAAATCAGCTACAATTCAATCTTTAAAGTAATCCCCATACCGCTATATGTTTCTTAATTTCTTATCTGATCATTACACGGTTTACAAGAGCTTCCCGCAAAGACCAGAAGATGAAATCAGCTACAATTCAATCTTTAAAGTAATCCCCATACCGCTATATGTTTCTTAATTTCTTATCTGATCATTACACGGTTTACAAGAGCTTCCCGCAAAGACCAGAAGATGAAATCAGCTACAATTCAATCTTTAAAGTAATCCCCATACCGCTATATGTTTCTTAATCTCTTATCTGATCATTACACGGTTTACAAGAGCTTCCCGCAAAGACCAGAAGATGAAATCAGCTACAATTCAATCTTTAAAGTAATCCCCATACCGCTATATGTTTCTTAATTTCTTATCTGATCATTACACGGTTTACAAGAGCTTCCCGCAAAGACCAGAAGATGAAATCAGCTACAATTCAATCTTTAAAGTAATCCCCATACCGCTATATGTTTCTTAATTTCTTATCTGATCATTACACGGTTTACAAGAGCTTTCCGCAAAGACCAGAAGATGAAATCAGCTACAATTCAATCTTTAAAGTAATCCCCATACCGCTATATGTTTCTTAATTTCTTATCTGATCATTACACGGTTTACAAGAGCTTCCCGCAAAGACCAGAAGATGAAATCAGCTACAATTCAATCTTTAAAGTAATCCCCATACCGCTATATGTTTCTTAATTTCTTATCTGATCATTACACGGTTTACAAGAGCTTCCCGCAAAGACCAGAAGATGAAATCAGCTACAATTCAATCTTTAAAGTAATCCCCATACCGCTATATGTTTCTTAATCTCTTATCTTATCATTATACGGTTTACAAGAGCTTCCCGCAAAGACCAGAAGATGAAATCAGCTACAATTCAATCTTTAAAGTAATCCCCATACCGCTATATGTTTCTTAATTTCTTATCTGATCATTACACGGTTTACAAGAGCTTCCCGCAAAGACCAGAAGATGAAATCAGCTACAATTCAATCTTTAAAGTAATCCCCATACCGCTATATGTTTCTTAATCTCTTATCTGATCATTACACGGTTTACAAGAGCTTCCCGCAAAGACCAGAAGATGAAATCAGCTACAATTCAATCTTTAAAGTAATCCCCATACCGCTATATGTTTCTTAATTTCTTATCTGATCATTACACGGTTTACAAGAGCTTCCCACAAAGACCAGAAGATGAAATCAGCTACAATTCAATCTTTAAAGTAATCCCCATACCGCTATATGTTTCTTAATTTCTTATCTGATCATTACACGGTTTACAAGAGCTTTCCGCAAAGACCAGAAGATGAAATCAGCTACAATTCAATCTTTAAAGTAATCCCCATACCGCTATATGTTTCTTAATTTCTTATCTGATCATTACACGGTTTACAAGAGCTTCCCGCAAAGACCAGAAGATGAAATCAGCTACAATTCAATCTTTAAAGTAATCCCCATACCGCTATATGTTTCTTAATTTCTTATCTGATCATTACACGGTTTACAAGAGCTTCCCGCAAAGACCAGAAGATGAAATCAGCTACAATTCAATCTTTAAAGTAATCCCCATACCGCTATATGTTTCTTAATTTCTTATCTGATCATTACACGGTTTACAAGAGCTTCCCGCAAAGACCAGAAGATGAAATCAGCTACAATTCAATCTTTAAAGTAATCCCCATACCGCTATATGTTTCTTAATCTCTTATCTGATCATTACACGGTTTACAAGAGCTTCCCGCAAAGACCAGAAGATGAAATCAGCTACAATTCAATCTTTAAAGTAATCCCCATACCGCTATATGTTTCTTAATTTCTTATCTGATCATTACACGGTTTACAAGAGCTTCCCGCAAAGACCAGAAGATGAAATCAGCTACAATTCAATCTTTAAAGTAATCCCCATACCGCTATATGTTTCTTAATTTCTTATCTGATCATTACACGGTTTACAAGAGCTTTCCGCAAAGACCAGAAGATGAAATCAGCTACAATTCAATCTTTAAAGTAATCCCCATACCGCTATATGTTTCTTAATTTCTTATCTGATCATTACACGGTTTACAAGAGCTTCCCGCAAAGACCAGAAGATGAAATCAGCTACAATTCAATCTTTAAAGTAATCCCCATACCGCTATATGTTTCTTAATTTCTTATCTGATCATTACACGGTTTACAAGAGCTTCCCGCAAAGACCAGAAGATGAAATCAGCTACAATTCAATCTTTAAAGTAATCCCCATACCGCTATATGTTTCTTAATCTCTTATCTTATCATTATACGGTTTACAAGAGCTTCCCGCAAAGACCAGAAGATGAAATCAGCTACAATTCAATCTTTAAAGTAATCCCCATACCGCTATATGTTTCTTAATATCTTATCTGATCATTATACGGTTTACAAGAGCTTCCCGCAAAGACCAGAAGATGAAATCAGCTACAATTAAATCTTTAAAGTAATCCCCATACCGCTATATGTTTCTTAATCTCTTATCTTATCATTATACGGTTCACAAGAGCTTCCCGCAAAGACCAGGAGATGAAATCAGCTACAATTCAATCTTTAAAGTAATCCCCGCACCCCTATATGTTTCTTAGTCTCTTCCCGGGGAAGCAGATCATCCAAATTTGACCTGCCGCTTCGTAAATATACACGTAAGCGAGTTCCTACAACGAAACGACTTTTGGGAAGGTCAAATCAGTTATACCCGTTTTTGTTGCAGGTATCCAACATGTAAAAAAGTTACTGACGCTGCTAGAACTTGTGCCACTTATGTCTGTCCACCGACCAAGGCATGTAAAATGGACGGAGATACTCCGAAATGCGTAGACGACCAGGTTAAAGGTACATCAACCGAGTACAAACCGTCACCTTATAAAGATCCATACTCATATCTTTGTAGGTCTCGTCGCTTATGACACCCACAATCAGAACACCCTCGGCCAACAGGATCCAAGCGCTCCTAACACCGGCAGCTTATATCCCAGCATACCTAGAGGTGAGACAACGCCAAGGCCCAACATCAACCAGCGACCAGTCGGTGGTGGTGGCTATCAAGGAGGACAAGTAGGGTCGGGATACCCAGGACAAGGCGGTGCCTACCAAGGCGGGTACCCAGGAGGTGGATACACTCAACCGAGACCAGGCGGGTATCCTCAACAACAAGGGTACCCACAGGGCTACCCACAAGGTAATTATTGGTTCTCCTCTTGATGATGCTGATGCTTCCTGGTATGAAACTTCAACTGCTTTTGGCTTTTGGAAAGTTTATACAAGAAGCAGGCGTTTCTTTTAAGTCTCCTGGTTCCTTTTTGGGAAATGCCTGTACCCAGAGTGAAGTGTGTTGGCTTCCAAAGCTACTACTTGGGGTTTTTTAATATCGTTAAATTTCGGGCCCAATAATTGCTTTTCTAGATCAAATGGTATTGAAGATTATTAATAAAATATGTGTTTTCAAGGTGCCTATCAAGGACAAGGACAAGGAGGTTACCAGCCATATCCAGGTTACAATGGTTACCAGCAGCAAGGTAACCCACAGCAAGGTTACCCGCAGCAAGGTTATCCACAAGGAGGGTATAATCAACAAAATCGATATGGACAGAAATCGTCTGGGTCGTCGTTTACCGATAAACTAACCGACTCGCTGAAATCGATAGGTACAGATGTTTTGAAAAACGCTCTAGGCAAACTTTTAACTGGAAACAGAAACTAACAAGACACAAGTCTGGTGTACATGCTTAGTCTATTGTTATGTCCCGGTTTCTTGCCAAATTTTTCCATTGATCAGTTACTTCCTTTAAATATAAGTAGAAGAAAAACAGATTTTTTCTAAAATTAATCGGAATCTGATACAATTATGCACGAAATACTATTTTAGGTCTAATTGTGCAAATGCAAAAATATACAAAGTGTTTCACTTAATATAGGAAAGTTGTTGGAAACTTCCGGTTGGACCGGAAGTAGTATTTTCTGCACAATTATGTCAGATTCTGACTTTAGTGACCACGTTGAAAATTTCATAATAACCTAGTTATTCCGTAAGTAATAATTTCGTGGCCGCCCTGTATATATGGTTTGATTTAATATGAAACCCCGAGTGCTGTCAAATATGATTAAATATGCTACAGGCCTAGCAAATGTCTTTAGAAGCTCCATAAGAAGTACTTTCCTTAATTATAGGTCGGGCAAAGAAATCTAGAATTTAAAATAGAAAAATAGTAAGACGTCATCGTTTATAACAGGGACGTATCGAGGGTGCAACAAAGTAGAATATTTTTATTTAAGTAACTATACCGGAATGTTCCGAAATCCGCGCTAATAATTTTTCGCTGTAGCCCAGTTTGCGTATGAGGCGCCGTTTAAGACATTATTAGTATTACAAATATATATATAATAATTATTGAAATATATATATTTTTTCATTAAATATATTTATTTTGTTAAAATATTTATAAGTTTTATAAATATATCTTTGTAAATATATATATATATATATATATATATATATATATATATATATATATACGTACCCAACTACCTATACCAAGCCCGGTACATATCACAGGCTCTCAGAAGCCCAGGCTTCCTATTGTAGTTAGAAGTGTGTATTTCACGTGACTGCGCATAGGACAATTTATATACATTTAGCAACAGGAGAGGGGTAACCTTATTTAATATTTACTTAAATATATATTTCCCAGTTCTTCCCAAGCCCCCTCAAGCCACTTCACATCACCACCTTACTAAGCCCGACTGTATATAGTTAATACAGTTTACGCATTTTGAGAAGCCCAGCAACGTTGCCTTTATTTTCATGTTCTCAAGTATTTTATTACAATAATTAACGTTTTGAAAGATTCGTAGCTGTTCAACAAAATTATTATAATAATAATTTTTCCTCAACATGAAGAAAACTAAAGGGCCCGCACAAAATACATATAGGCAAAAATGGCTCTAGGTAAATTTTTGCTAAAATGTTAGTGTTAGTATGTTGTAGATTTTAATTTCCTGATCAGAACTGTCAAGGTCCCAACTCAATCCTGTGACTAGTTTTTAAGGTACAGGGTGTTAAAGATATAAAGTGGTTATTTTTATAAAATATGGTCCAAAAAAACCGGAATTTTCATTTTATCGTATAACTTCTTTATTTTTTCACCGATTTTCAACTTTTTGGATTCGTTTGACAGATAAATTTTCCAGCTATTTGATTCTCTATCAAAAACTGATATTATCACCATAAGTGTCAAGGCAGACGTATTTAAACTTTTTTAGTAACTGCTGGAATTTTGTTGAAAAGCCGCATTTACAAACGGTTTGTCATGACTAGTCTTCTGTCAATATTTTGGTGGGTAGTTTTTAAAAATCGGTCAAGGAACTACGGAACTGTACCAGAAAATGTAGAAGCGTGTTGTAAACATTTCGGCAGCAATGGTAAAAACCGGAATTTTTTATTATCCTTTATAACTTTTTTGATTCTTTGCCGATTTTAATTTCTTTGGGTCATTTAAAACCCAAAGCCTTCCAGTACAATATTAAATCTCAGAAATTGACATGAATCATAAATCCAATATGGCGGAAGTAATCAAATTAACCTAATATTTAAAAGCCTCTAGGATTTTTTTAAAATGGCGAATTTAGGCTTTCTTTTATCTTGAGGCCTTGTCTTCTAAGAACATTGGAACGTATTATAGATCACGAAAATCGGTTAAGGACTTACGAAGATATGAATAATAAATGAAATCTAATTAAATAACGGGCTGAACCAGAAACATAATTTAATTACGAATCATTTAACTAAATAACAATAACTTATTGTCAAAATTAATACTTAAATAATGGAACATGACCTTCATTAGCGTTCACAACGAGCTGAACCTGCCTGTGCCAACCGTCTATTGCTTATTTAATAATTTGCTGGTCAGTTTCTTCCCAACAGTCTAAAATTCTTTGTCGCAATTCGCCTAAATTATTGAAATGACGACCATTCTTATACAACCGTTCTTGTAAATGTAAAAGTAATTGTCACGGGGATTAAGATCTGGACTATTAGGAGGCCAGTGTTCTTGTTCAATAAAATTTGCTGCATGTTCTCTTAAAAATCCAAGTGTCCATCCTAAAATTTCATTGTAGTTACCAAGACCGACTAATTTGCATGAGCATGAAATCACTAATTTAAGGTAACATTTGACTCGGAACAACTTCGCAATACTGTTGAAAATTAAGCCGTATTCCATGTTCAATAAAAATTATGCTAGTTTTAAAACCTCTACAAATTCCCACAGATACTTAATGAAAATCTTGTCTTCATTTGACAGCACCATTATAACAAAACTAGGTACCACAAGACACTTTTTATTTAAAAACAGCTGACTGAAATAACAGTTATGAATCAATGTTCATTTGTTTTGTAACCATGACGATAACTGCATAGGTAACTCTGTTAAGAATTAATTTGCTACTGTTGTTGTGGTGTACAGTGTACATGACTACGTTATACACCTTTATAAGTTCTTAACCGATTTTCGTGTTCTGCGCCACAATGTTCTTAGAATAGGCTTCAAGTTAAAAAAAAGTCATTTAATTTGTCATTTTAAAAAATTCTTACGGCTTTTAAATATTAGGTAAATTTGACCACTTCTGCCATATTGGATTTATAATTCATGTGAATTTCTGACATTTATGATTGTAGTGGAAGGCTTTGGGTTTTAAGTGACCCGAAAAAAATTAAAATCGGTAATGGAATCAAAAAGTTATAAAGGAAAATGAAAATTTCGATTTTTACTATGGCTGCCGAGACGTTTACAACACGTCTCTACATTTATTGGTGCAGCTCCGTAGTTCCTTGACCGACTTTTAAAAACTGCCCACCAAAATATTGCCAGAAGACCAGCCATGATCATAAAGCAAACCGTTTGTAAATACGGCATTTCAACAAAATTCCATCAGTTATTAAAAATTTCTCAAGTTTAAATACGTCAGCCTTGACATTTATGATCACTATATCAGTGTCTGACAGAGAATCATTTAGCTGGAGGCTTTAGCTGTCAAACGAGCCCAACAGGTTGAAAATCGATGAAAAAATAAAGAAGTTATGGGATAAAATGAAAATTCCGGTTATTTTTGGACCACCCGATATATTTCCATTACCAAATGTTATTTCTTTAACTTCAAATAATATATTGTGACAAATATGTGTTTGTATACTGGGCGAGACACAAATAAAATAGAGTAATTTTTTAAAATCGATTTTTTTCTGCTCAAACCACAAAATATTACAAAAATCTATTAGGAATAAAATATAATTTTTTGATGTTACCGGAAGCAATAATTTGTATTTCATACAGGACGAGTCAAAAGTATGGCATCGCGAATGACCCATTCTAATGGGACTTCCTGTATATTATCATATTAAGTTGGGCAAACCAGGTGTGACTCCGGATGAGGTACCGCACTCTTGTAAACTCTCTTATATTTACTAAAAGTTATTCTTTATAAAAAGTTTTCCTTGCCATAGGAAGTCATAAGCAGTCGTCAAACTTAAGATAAATTATACAGGGTATTCTAAAAATTTGAAAATTTATGGACTTTTAAGTGAATTGCTTTTTTACATCTTTATTGAACATTTTATTTAGCAAAGTGTTTCCAATTATTTAAAATACTTAATTTCAAAAAAATTACATTTCATTTAACTAAGTTGAGAACTATTCTACATGTAGACCTCAAAAAAGTACACATTTCTCTAATCTTTTTTTAAATTCTTCGTATGCATTAGAGGTCACATCTTCATTTATGGTTGCAAGGGCTTCTACAATTTTTTGCTTTAATAAATCTACGTCGTCTTCGAAATCGTTGCAGCCGAAATATTCGAACTCGAATTGTAGAATGTGCTGGATATCCGTCTTGTTGAAAAATTATTCTTCTACGTTTTAAATTTTCATTGTCCAATTTCCAAAACAAAATTATTTAAAAGTTCTAAATAAGTATCTTGGTTCAAAATTCTATCAATAAAATAAGGACCGTTTAATCTATGATGCAATATGTCGTTTTTAAACTTTCGACTGTTAGTGATAAATCAGAAAATTGGATTTTCCTGAGCCCAGTACCTACAATTTTGAGAGGAAACTATCCCATGGCCCATTAGTCTTAAAAGTAGATTCGTCCACGAATAAAATGTTTCGATAAAATGATCTATCTGCTAAAATTTTCTCACCCCGTTAAGAAAAATTCCAAACGACGAGCATCATCTCCAACTTGAAGTTTGTGAATTAATTTAGGTTCGAATGCACGAAATAATAATAATAATCATAATAATAAAATGACTTTATTTCAGGCGGAGTCTAGCCTAAGCTATCCTCTGAATATGAGATTTGCTAATACCTAAATTTAACGACCGTCTTGGGTGTTCTACAATCTACAGTCTAAAACTACACCGGTAGCAGCGTCATCTTCATTTAATTGTTTTTGTTTTTTTTCACATTTTTTACTTCCCCGGTGGTATCAAATTTATAAATTAAATTACATACTGTGAATCACTGTAACATCTGGATACTTCTCATTGAAAACTTCAATAGCGTATTTATAAGAAACATTTCCGATTCCATAGCATTTGATCAAGTAAATTCGTTGTTCCAAGGTTAAGGCGCTTTTAGACAGTCATGCAAATTGTGCCAGTTGGCTTGTGTATGCAAATTTGCACAAATGTACTGAGTCGTTGTACATCTGTTTAGATGCTCATGCAATTTGCGCAACTGATTTGTGCATGCAAATTTGCACAAATGAACGTCGCTTACACAGTTAGTATATCAAGAGTGTTAATTTTTGACAAAAAAAAACGGGAAATTATGATGAGGAATTACTTTTTGCTACAGCTGTGGTTTGTGTTATATCAGACGTGCGACTGTCAAACATCGTTTACACGCTCATGCAAATACTTCAACCTCATATACATACCCAATAACCTATACCAAGCCTGGTACATATCACCGGCTCTCAGAAGCCCAGGCTTCTTATTGTATTTAGAAGTGCGTATTTCACGTGACTGCGCGTAGGACAATTTATATACATTTTGCTAGAGGAGAGGGGTAACCTTATTTAATATTCACTTAATCATATATTTTCCAGTACTTGTAAAGCCACTTCATAGCGTCACCTTACCAAGCCCAACTGAGTTAATATATTACACTTATTTTGGGAAACCCTTATTTTTAACTCATAAGTGTTGAATGAAATTATTATAATAATAATTTGACCCAACATGGACAGAACTAAATTCATAAAATCCAGATAAAAAAGGTAACCCACAAAGAAAATTTTCTGATATTAAAAAAAGTGCAAGTTAATGGTATATGCTTATTTAATTTTCCTATGAAACGAATATCTTGACAATTATTTAAATTATGAATAATATTTCCTGCACATATAAATAATAAAGCTTTAAATAAAGCATGAGTTAATAAATGAAAAAAAGCTTATTTATACTCTCCTAAAGCTAAAATCTTTATTATTAAACCTAATTGACTTAATGTTGATAAAGCAATAATTTTTTTTAAATCAAATTCAAAATTAGCCCCTAAACCTGATATAAATATAGTTAAACTTGAAATTAATAATAAAATTAATATTAAATTTGAGGAAAAACAAAAATTAAAACGAATTAATAAATAAACCTCAGCTGTAACTAAAGTTGAAGAATGAACTAAAGAAGAAACTGGAGTTGGAGCTGCTATAGCAGCAGGTAATCAAGAAGAAAAAGGAATTTAAGCTCTTTTAGTTATAGCAGCTAAAACTACCATATATGAAATTAATTTTATAGAAAAATCTTCTTTTATTAAATCTAAATAAAAAATAAAATTTCTTCTTCCATAATTTATTATTCAAGCAATAATAGATATAAGTAAAACAACATCTCCAATACGATTAGATAATGTTGTTAATATCCCAGCATTAAAAGATTTAACATTTTGGTAATCAATTACTAAACAATAAGAAACTAAACCTAATCCATCTCAGCCTAATAAAATTGAAATTAAGTTAGGTCTAATAATTAATAATATTACTGATAAAACAAATATAACCACCAAATAAATAAATCGATTTAAATTTTCATCAACAAACATATATTCTTGACTATAATAAATTACTATAGAAGAAATAAATAAAACAATGTGGTGGTGAGGTGAGGTATTTGGCGTTAGGCATGGTCGCCCCTTCGCCACAAAGGGATGGAGTTAATGTAACTTTATAATTAATTGATTAGCTTAATGACATACTCTCATATTCTTAATTTCAATAACGTGACACTATGTTCTAAAAGGAATAAAAGGATGCACTTTTCACGCCCAGGGGTCGGTCAGGGCGACTTGCTACTGATGTACACTTAGGAACATAAGATAGACCTCGGAAAGGAGGGGTTTATAACATGATGGAGAAAGAATTATTGGGATTTGGCACATATATGCAACTGCTTTTATATATTTATATTCGTTTCTTTTAAAAACTGTATTAATGCCGTATGTATTTTTATGCAATCTTTACTTAGAAGAGTAGTTATATTTGTAGGCATCTGAACTTGTTCCTGGAGTAGTGTGGATATTAATTTTATGGTAGCTCTGTAGTTATTGTTACAATTAAAGAATATGTGGTTCAGATCGCCGATTGATATATTATCACAAGGACAGTACGGTGTAGGAGCGATTCCGATACGATTGAGATGATAAGGAAAACATGCGTGATTTAGTTTCAGTCTGACTATTGTTGACGTGTGGTATTTGAGAGTGGTATTGTCCATGGTAGTATTAGAAGGTAGCGTAGGGTGTATTAGTGTATAATGGTTGTTGGATTTTGCAACAAATTCCTTCCAACGATTCTCCCATTTTAACCGGCTCTTCTTTCTGAAATGGCATTGTAAATCGGTTGGATGAAAGAATTGTTGTTCTGTTCCTATATCTTCAAGCGCCTCTTTAGCTAGTTGATCAACTATCTCATTTCCAAGTATTCCTGCATGACCTTTTACCCAAATGAATTTTATCATATAACCTAAGTTCCTTATTTGGTTATGTAATTTTGCGATATCTAATACGATTTTGTTGTTGTAATGTTTGTAAGACAAGTGTGCTATGGTCTGTAGGACGGATTTAGAGTCGGATATAATATTGATGTTCTTTAGGTCTTGATGCTCATTAATATGATGTTCTATTATCCATTGTAGTGCTTGCTCAATGGCAATTGCTTCGGCGGTGTAAATTGAGCACTCTTTGAGGAGCTTATATTTTGCTGAAAGTTCTGATTGGGGGACGTAGAAAGCACAACTCGTACCTAGTTCAGATTTTGAGCCATCTGTATAAATATTTGATGATGGTGAATTATTGCATAATATGCCTTTGAACAGCATTTTATTTATATGCCTATTGTCCGAATATACAGGGAATACTACTGTATGTTTCTGTAGGGGTATATGGAAATCATATTGGAAAATGGGATATATTTTTTGGGAAATTATTATGTTATTAAAATCATTAGTCTCTAAATAAGCATCTACTAAGGGCGGACTGTTACGTTTTTCCCAGTATTGTTTTGTTAGGCAGTCAATGCTGAGGTGATATAATCTGTTGGTCATACTGTTGTAATGTTCCATAATTTTTATCATAAATTTAATGCTTATTTGCTCCCTACGTAACTTTAATGGAGGCTGTTGGGATTCGCATAATAGGGCTTCACTGGGGGATGAAGTCATTGCTCCAAGACATATTCGGATAGCTTTAAACTGTATTCTGTCCAGAGATTTGAGGTTTGAGGTGGATGCGCTCCCATAGAATGAACATCCATAATCAATAATAGATAAAATGTATGTACGGTAGAACATTAGTGATGTTCTAGTGTCAGCTCCCCATTTTGTTCTTGTGACTGCTTTTAATATGTTGATTCCTTTTTCGCATCTACTCTTTATGTATAGAATATGTTTCGTCCAAAGTAGTTTTCTGTCTACTATAATTCCGAGGTACTTATATTCATTTACTATTGGTATTTCAAAGGAACTGAGTCTCATGAGCCGATCCGTCTCTGGTATTTTGTGTCTACTTATGAACATTATCGCTGATTTGTTCTCAGACAGTTCGAAATTGTGAATATTTATCCAAGTTTTGAGACAATAGGCAATATACCGAATTTGGTTTATACATTTTTTAAATGAATTTTGGATTGAGTATATCACAATGTCGTCCGCGTATTGAATAATGCGAACATCGTCATCGAATATGTAATGTAGATTTGCAGTGTACATATTAAACAGCAGTGGGCTTAAAACAGAGCCTTGCGGTACACCTTGGCTAACCGTTCTTGGACCATGCATATGGTTGAGGTGATCTCTGAGGAAAATTTTTCTGTTATTAAAAAGTTCCACTATATTAATAGATGTTTTTGATGAGATGTTATATTCCATTGATAATTTGTTTTGGAGTAATGTAAGATCAACTGCATCGTATGCACCTTTTATGTCTACAAATAAGGTTCCCATATAGTAATTTTTACTAAAAGTGTCTTGTGCATCTACAACTAACTGTGCCACTGCTTCATTTGTACCCATTCCCCGGCGAAATCCAAACTGAGATTTTGGTAGTAGAGAATTATGTTCGACGAACCATTCTAATCGAGCTTTAATCATACGCTCGAATGTTTTCATTAGGCAAGATAGAAGTGATATAGATCTATGTGCTAGGAGTGGGTCATCATAATTCTGGGGCTTTTTAATAAGTATAATCACTATTTCTTTGAGTACTTCGGTATATTCACTTTGCAACCACCAATTGTTGTACACATTCAATAGCAGTTCTTTTGCAGGTCCCGTTAAGTTTGTCAGAATCATACTTGTAATATTGTCGATTCCTGGTGCCGTATTATTTGCATTCTTGATTGCCATATTGAGTTCTTCTAAATTAAATGGATTATGGTTGTTATAGTGTTTATTCAACACATACTGGTTGTTAGTAACTGTAGGGGGGGCTATTTTATCTAGATGTGCATCAATTATCTCTGTTGGAATAGGCTGTTTATTAACGTTGGAGTTTTTACTAGCAATCTTTTTAATGTATGTCCATATTTTCGAAATCGGTGTACTTTTATTGAGTTTTGATATAAAGTTTTTCCAGCTATTTCTCCGCTTTCTGTGAAAAGTTCTTTTAGCCTGGGCATCTAGTTTTTGATATTTCAGATAATTATCAAAGTTGGATATTGATTTATATGATTTGAGGGCATCAAGCCGAGCTTTTATTTTATCGGAGCACTCTTCATCCCACCAAATTGGTTTACTACTTTTGGACGATAATGGTTTTTTTATGGGTATTGCAGCCTCTGCAGCTTTAGAGATATTTTGTATCAACTGAGTTAGCGTTTCGGAATTATTTTCCGTGGTGGTACCTATTGAAAGTAAAGTATCTAACTTAGCGGCGAATAAGTTCCAATCAGCTTTAGAATCTTTCCATCGAGATGATGGATTTGATGAGAATTGTTGGGTTTTTGTACCAATGGTTATTTTTATTGGGTAGTGGTCGGATCCAAAATTATCTTCCAATATATTCCATGTAGATTTGATCGCTAATGATGGGGTCGTAAGGGTTAAATCTACTACCGAATGATTTTGGTTAGGTCGAGTAATTCTGGTAGGGTTACCATCATTAAGAACTATTAAATTACACTTGTCAAGAGCATCTACTAATCGGCTTTCCTTGATTGTTATCTGTAGCCGATCCCCATATACGGTTTTGGGCGTTAAAATCACCCCCAATTATCACTTCGCCAGTAAACTGTGAAAAAATACTATTCCATTCATTGGCAGTTGCTTGTATATTAGGTGGCTTATATAAGGAAACAACATGTACGTTACTAAAATCAAGCTTTATAGCACAAATTTCGATATTACTATTATTTATATTATATGTTAGATTAACTTCCTGGTAAGCTAAGTTATTCGCTATTAAAATACCTACACCTCCCTTACCATTTTCTCTACGTTTTGAAATGAAATTATAATTTTTAAAATGACACTGAGATTTTGGTTTTAACCAAATTTCTGATAGGATCACTATATCCACTTTATTACTATTTAAATAATTTTGTAAGTAATGCTTGTTTGAGTTTAATGATCGAGCGTTCCACTGTATGATTACAATTTCGTTATTGCTAATATTCTTCCTGTTCATCATTATATTGATCGATATTACTGCTATTATCTATATATGAATCTGTATTTGCAAGTAAAGCATTTAGAGTCTCTTTAATATTAAGTTCATTGATAGCATCTGCGTTACTGGATGTCAAAAGATTTTGAACCAGATTAATGATAAAGTTAGAGATTTTCTCTACTAATGTGGTTTTATAGGTTAAAATTTCTTCGCGGTAGGGATTTGGTAGAATTGAATGATTTTCTCTTAAGGGGGGCGGGGTGTTTTCTCTTGCCGGAGATCTTCCCGCTTTACGTTTCTTTACTTGAGGTTGACTCAAGTGTCTAGTGGACGGTTTTCTTTGAGTGTAATTATTATCATTGTAGCGATTATTAACATTTGTTTGGATAGGGTTAGGTAAACTAGGAAAATCTGTTATGTCTGCCAAAGGTGCAAATCTGTTGTTAGTGACTATTTTAGCATACGACGGGTTGTTTACTAGATTTTCTGCCTCTTTAAAAGATAAGTTTTGAGTAGCCATTGTTTGTTTTATTTGGTGCTGTTTTTGATACATTGGGCACTTTTTGTCTACTGACGAATGTTCATCAGATTTACAGAAAACACAGAATGGACTATCAGCTTGTTTACAAGTTTCAAAATTATGGTTCTCACTGCAATATTTGCACCTTGCAACCTCACTTTTACACTGATTACTTGTGTGGCCATACCGCAGGCATTTATAACACTGTACGACAGGATAAATATATGGTTCTACTGGAAAGTTACAAAGGTTTATTCTAACAAACTTTGGAATCTCTGTCCCCAGAAATGTTAAAATAACCATCTGTCGTTTAATAATTATGCTTTGTCCATCTTTATCTGTAATTCTGCGAGTCATACGTTTTACATCTACTACCTTAAAACTAGAATCAATGTTAGATTTGATATAATCTTCCTCAAAATATGTATCCACCATCCGTATAATACCCTTTTTTTGTGTAAAAAACTTTGGAATGTATGACACTAAATTTTTTGAACTTAATAATTCGTGTTTGACTAATAAATTTGCAGCTTTAGGTGTGTTTAAAACAACCTTTACTCTATTCAGTCCAATCGGTTTAATATCTGTAATGGTCTTTTTAAAAAATTGATTACAAAATAAGTAATGTCCTACTCTTACGGGAAACAGTCTACCTAAATTGTTTTGCTCATGTTCTACATATACAAAGTACGGCCCCGGGTCCGATTCTTTGTACTGGTTATCATAGTCGATGTTTTTTGAATCATGTTTTATCATTTCTTTATCTTGCGTAGTGTTTTGTGGTGCGGGCGGCCCCGAGCCGCCCGGCTGCGCGTCCATTTCTAATTTATATCAATGCTCTGTTCTATATTTCCTATATTATTAGGACAATGTTATAATCGTGAATATTTGGAAACAATTAATTAATTACAAATGAGTATATTGATACTTATCTGAATTCACACTAAGTCACTCTGCCGGTGTGTACCACTCCGCGGTTGGCTTAGTACTGTGTAAATAAAACAAATCTTATAAATAATAACGACACTCAATCTAATAAGATAGTTATAATTACAGATAAAGAATTTAATGTTAATAAATTTAATTCAATAATTAAATTAAAATTTTGGATTAAAAAATGTAGCCTAAGAGAAAAAAAGTGATAAAAAAATTAATAAAAATAAATTAAAATAAATTTACAAATAGAATAATTACCTAAAATAGAAAACTATATCTTTGAAATCACAAATCAATATTTTTTATAAACTACTTAGATTAAATTCATAACACCAAATATTCACCCTTTAAAATTAATAAATTTAAAGGTATTCAATGTAAAAATAATAATAAATATTCGCGTAACATTCCTTGATAAACAGAAAATGTCCCTGAATAAAAATTGCCATGCTGAGAAAAAGAATATAAAAATAACGAATACACAGCTCAAAAAAACGAAATTAAAGATAAAAATAATATTCTTATTCAACAAATGAAATTAAACTATTAATTAACAAAATTTCTCCTATTAAATTTAAAGAGGGAGGAGCCGCTATATTAGAAGAACAAAGTAAAAATCGTCACAATGAAAGTCTAGGTATAATTTAATTTAAAAATCCCTTATTTAAATAAAGTCTTCGTCTCCCTATTCGTTCACAAGAAATATTAGCTAAACAAAATAAACCAGAAGAACATAATTCATGAGCATTTATCATTACCAGAGAACCTCAAAACCCTCAAATATTTAACGTTATAATACCTGCTAATACTATCACTATATGTGCAACTGAAGAATAAGCAATTAAAGATTTTATATCTCTTTGACGAATACAAATCAAAGAAACCAAAAATCCACCTACTAACCTAATAATAATAAAATAATAATGAATTTTTATTCCAATTTCAATAAATAATATTATTAAACGTAAAAATCCATAACCTCCCAATTTTAATATAATACCTGCCAGAATTATTGACCCTGAAACAGAAGCCTCTACATGAGCTTTAGGTAATCATAAATGAATAAAAAATATACGTATTTTAACAAAAAATACTAAATTTATACATAAATATATAAAAACTCTATTTACATTATTAATAAAAAAAATAAAAACTTAAAGAATTTCATTTTTCATGATAAAAAAAAATTGAAATTATTATAGGTAAAGAAACTAATAAAGTATAAAATAATAAATAAATACCAGCTTCAATTCGCTCAGGTTGATAACCTCAACCAATAATCAAAATTAAAGTAGGAATCAATCTAATTTCAAAAAATAAATAAAAAATAAATAAATTTAAAGAAGAAAATGTTAAATAAAATCTAATAAGAAAAATTATATTCTAATTTTTAGAATTAAGTGACTGGCTGCATGTAGAAATACTAATGCCATAAAACAATTTTAGAATACCCTGTAAAATGATCTCAAGTTTGACGGCAAAACTTTTTACAAATAATGAGTTTCTCGGCAAATCAAAAATAAAATAGTTTACAAGAGTGCGTTACCTGATCCTTGGACCCACTGTATTTTTCTCTTTAGATAATAGTATTCTTAAATTCCAAACACTTTATAATTTTAAAAAACATAATATTCTAATTCTAACTTTAATTTTCTCTTATTTGATTCAGTTGATTCCTTATGCAAAACCTAATTGGATGAACAGCTTTAACAGTTGAATAAACTGCATTTAACCATAAATTAAAAGAGAATTAAAATTGACATCGAATTACATCGACTAATTTAAAAATAATGACGGTTCGAGTTTCGTGATTATTTATAGAGTAATCCAACTAAAATGAACCCATTAAAAATTTATTGGCTTTTATTTTTATAAACAAAACTGTACTTGACAATTTTATTATTAGTGAAAATTATCATAGTACTGACTACATCCAGTTTTTTAATTGGTGTATTTCTTAATAAAATGAATGTATTCACGGTAACTTTCAATTGTTTCATTAGAAGAGACAGCTACTTTACCTGATGCGATGTTGGCAAGTTTTCGGGCTACGCATCATACGAATAAAATACTGGGCTTCGCTAAATCGGTCATATATTATCATTGTATATACTGATCAAGTTGTGCGCCCTCTATATGAAATTTTCGGAATTAATTCTGTATATTTTGAGAGAAATACCGACCTTACCAAGCCCATCAAAAATTTGGGGAGGACGTTCCATTAGCCCTACCAAGCTTAACCACTTAAATATACACGTAAGTTTTTACCAGGCCCGGAGTCGGGCTTCGTAAGTAGGTGTCGGGCTTAGTATACTCTAAAGACATACAATTTTGGGCCTGATAATGCCGGTTTATATGTATATATATATATATATATATATATATATATATATATATATATATATATATATATATATATATATATATATATATATATATATATATATATATATATATATATATTTTCATATATATATTTTCACAAATATATATTATTTCTGCTAACATATATTTATATAGAAATGAGCTTTTATCGGCGTACGCTAGGTGGCGCCACGCTGGGGGATAAAAGCTCATTTCTATATAAATATATGTTAGCAGAAATAATATATATTTGTGAAAATATATTTATATATTCGTAAATATATATATATATATATATATATATATATATATATATATATATATATATATATATATATATACATCATTCTATCAATCCTGAATCACCAGATAATCCATACTATCCTGAACCACCTATTTATAGAAGAGGTAGATAAGAAATATTTGTATATATTGGCGTATGTATGGGGTCGGACAACCTATTTTGTAAAGTATACTTTCATATTTTTATAAATAAACATAGCTGTATATATACATATTTATGATGCAATCCTGAATCAGTATACTAATAAGATTAACCTGAGCCACTGTATACGGTAATACATAATTCAATGACATATCCTGAACCATTTCAACGTTGCCAATTTTACACTAAACTATAAGCTACCTGCTTGCCTTTATTTTCAGGGGTCATAACTCAGCATAGAGAATTTGTATTATTCTTAAGTGCGAGTACCTTTTCGTAAACGATATGGACACATTTTGGATAGTTAAATTCTAAAAGGCTAGAGTAAATAATAATATTTTTTTAGGTTTGAGGTTTGAAATTAATATCCATTTTTTTTTGTTAATAACTTGCTATTTATTTGAAAGAGCACTATCTTGTTTATTTTTAAAAGGTGTGCATTAGAAATTATTTTCTGACATATGGCAGACATTTCTATCTTAATTTTCCCTTTTCAATTTAAATATCAGTTTGCGGTTTATGAGAAAATTTTTACTTCCAGGCCATTTTAATGATACCTGAGGTCGACTTTCTTAGAGAACAAAAAACTAAGATAAACATTAAAATAGTAAAATTTTCAATATTTTGGAAACAGTCGAATTTGTGAGGTAGTTACATCAAATATGCCTAGAATTTACATAGAATTCAAAAATGTTTAAAAAAAATGAGGTTTCCGTACAAAAGCATTAGTAACGCCGTAGCTCCTACATGGATTACTTGTATAGCTACCATTACAAAAATAATGCATTACTAAAAATAATAGTTGACAAAATACACAAAAAATTTAATTTATTTGAGCTTTAAATCAGTTAAACTCAGTTGTCAAACAGTTGCATTTATTTTAAATATTTATTAATCTGTAATTCAATTTTATTATATTTATATCGTGTGTCCCCCCGGATGGACTTAAACTAATCCGGCAAGTCCTATTATTAATAATTTTTCGAGAAAAAGTTATTCTCTATAAAATAATTGCTGAAAAGTCATTAGCAGTAACCAGTAATTTGTTTATTACCTGCAAGTGTACCGGGTTATCCAACGAAAAGGCCCACCCCTATATTTTGTTTATTTTTCGAGTTAGGAAAAAATGTTTCAAATAAAAGTTGTAGTGAATCAAATGAACTCATTTAAAACACCTGCAAAGAATATACAGGGTGTTCCTTAAAAGCGGGACAAACCTAACTTACATTTTTTTAAATGGAACACCCTATATTTTTTACATTTTTTAAATCTGTGTTTTTTGTGATTTTAAATATATATACACAGGGTGTTTGGGTAAAGGTATTCAGAAATCCAAAGGCACGTAGTACTCATCAAAATAAGCCAAAAAGTTCATATAAACTTTGTTCCAAAAATGGTTCCTAAGGGGGCTGTAGCCCCTTTAAGGGGCTTCTAAAAAAGAAAAAAGATCATTTTCGTACATATTTCGAGAACCGATCAAATTAACTAATAAAATTTGCTATGGTAGAATACTTTTCTATAGTATACATCATTTTGTATTAGAAATGAAACTAAATAAAATTATTTAAAAAGCATTGGTATTTTGCAGATGTGCATATTGTGCATACTAAATTTCAAATTCATTTATCTCAAAGACGGTTCAATTTATGAAGTTTTAGAAAGAGGATCTTTTTAAAGTAAAATTGCTTGAAATTTTGAAATTTTTTATCAGAATAGTGAAAAAATTAAGTGCAGAGAAAATAAGGGGGCGACATTCCTGACACACCCCCATGTAGGAACGCCCCTGAAGAATTTTGAAATTTAAGGTTTACCATTTTGTTAAGCACAAAAAAGTATTCTACCATAGAAAATTTCATTAAAATATATTGATCGGTTCTCGAAATATGTGACAAAAACATCTTTTTTAGAAGCCCCTTAAAAGGACCGTTTTTGGAACAAAGTTTATATTAACTTTTTGGCTTATTTTGATGAGTACTACATGCCTTTGGATTTCTGAATACTTTTACCCAAACACCCTGTATATGTTGTATCTTATCTTTTACTGTTTTTTATTTATTGCAAATTTCGTGAACAATTTTCTTTCTGTTCTTATTTGGGATTTACGGCCACACTTCTGAACATTACCCAGATAATCTGAAAAATATCTGGATTATTTAAAAAATAACCTTTACGCCTGTGACTTTACGTCAAAGGAACAGTTAAAGGTTGGTTTTTTGACATAAAATATAATTAAAATAAAATAAAAACAATGATGTTTTGCAGACGTTTCGGAAACTTAATCTGTTTCCTTTTTCAATGCTAAGTAGTCTTTCTCTTGTGTAAAAACATCATTGTTTTTATTTTATTTTAATTATATTTTATGTCAAAAAACCAACCTTTAACTGTTCCTTTGACGTAAAGTCACAGGCGTAAAGGTTATTTTTTAAATAATCCAGATATTTTTCAGATTATCTGGGTAATGTTCAGAAGTGTGGCCGTAAATCCCAAATAAGAACAGAAAGAAAATACAGAAAGATGCCACAAATAACTTTTAGACAATATTCGTGAACAATATTATTTATACCACCAGCATCTGCATGCGTATCAATCAGGTTAGCCATGGATGAAAAACAATTAATTTGACGCTTCTGTAAGGCATAAGTGTCAAATTAATTGTTTTTCATTCATGGCTAACCTGATTGATAACCATGCAGATTGCAGATGCTGCTGGTATAAATAATATTGTTCACGAAATTTGGAATAAATAAAAAACAGTAAAATATAAGATACAACATATATACAGAGTGATTCATTGGTAAGTGTACATACTTTACCTGCATATGTAGGTTACTTGGGCGATTCCATATCACCTATGGTTAGTGATATGGAAGCAAATAGTGATAGACTGTATAAAAGCATTACAAAATTTGAAATTTAAAAAATGTCATAGTATTTCCGTAATATAGTAACTGACACGGCTTTATTTATATAATAACAGTTAAGTACCTACATATAATTTTTGTGAGTCAAATTGATTTTAAGTTATTATTAATTATAAAAATGAATCTTGCTACTGAAAACAATTTAGAAAATTTTAAATGCCGCTCGAGAAGCAACTTTGAGCTTACTTTCTTTAAAAATCGAAGGACAAACACGAGAAGGTATATATGAAATATTTTCTGTCAAACCGTTTTTTATTAACATTACTATATTAGTAAAGTGACATTTTCATATGGCAAAGTGCCACTTTATTAAACGATTTTGAATTTAGTAAAATAGCATATTATCAGTCAAAATGCGAAAAATAATATTAATTTGAAAAGTTATTGGTAACCAATGATTTCTCACTTGATTTATTGTAAATAAATATTGTTGGAAACTTTTTTCAAAAATGTCGTCGAAAACATATTTTCTCAGAGTTTCATATTTTTCTCGGAATACATATACCTAATTCCGATTTCAGCTTAATCAAGTACAATATGTATGTACGGGGTTTTCCACCGAAAATGATCACCCCGATAACTTTTTAATTTGTAATTTTAGAGAAAAAAGTTTCAAGTAAAAGTTGTAGGACATGTTAAGGGTTTAAAAATCCCATTTTGACAATTGAACATCGTATTTGCGATCTACCGATACAAGTTATGTTTTTTGTAAATGGAACACCCTGTATTTTTTTATATTTTCGGATTCTATACGTTTTTCTGATTTGAACCATATAAATATGTCATATGTTTGCTCCGGTAGATATTAAAATATTAATTTTTTGGGAAAGCAAAACTAGCCTTCTACTGTCTTCATATACAGGGTGACCATGAAAAAAGTGCAATGCATAATGCCACAAGGTAGAGGAGCGTAAAATAATGAAAAAAGTTCGTATACACTTAGGTCCTAATTCCTTTCGTTTTCGGGATAGAGCGTGTTAAAAATTTTTTAAAAATATTATTTTTTTTCTTATTTCTCAATTTCTTTTCGTTTTTTTCAACGTTTTTTCACAATGAAAAATTTACTTTCGATTTAATTTAATAAAATATCCATGTTCTCTTAAATAACTAATGAAACAATGGAAACCAAATTGATTGACGACATCTCTGAAATATCCCGGGATTATTACGAAACCGATCAGCAATAACTCTGTTCCATAAATGCTCTTCATTGTTTATTTCTTCGGAATATACTTCATTTTTCATAAACCCCCAAAATGAAAAATCGAGGGGAAAATTTTTCATTGTGAAAAAACGTTGAAAAAAAAACGAAAAGAAATTGAGAAATAAGAAATAAATAATATTTAAAAAAATTTTTTAACACGATCTATCTTGAAAACGAAAGGAATTAGGAAACAATTTTATTTTCTAACGTTTCGGTTTTTATTAACAATCATCAGAGAAAATTTATTTTTCATTTGTTTATTTGAAATATTTAACAAATACTATTACATTTTTTATTGTTGGTACGCTGCTTCGAGTGTTAAAGGCAAGTGTTAAATATTTCAAACAAACAAATGAAAAATAAATTTTCTCTGATGATGGTTAATAAAAACCGAAACGTTAGAAAATAAAATTGTTTATAATTGTGACCGATATTCCCAAGAAAATCTAACTAGTATTTAAATTCAACGGTCAGGAAAAAATAAAAATTTATACGTTATATTTTTATAATACTGGCATATATTTGCAAGATTTATTATTATTTGCGTTAGTTTATGCCAAAAATATCAAACTATAGAAATACAGCTTAATAGTGATATATTATATTCCTTTAAAATTTAAATACCCAAGTGCCTCGGTCTTTCTGTAAAATGGTAACAAACACTTGACAACAATAAAAATGTTTTGTCTGTGAGAAACATGTGCAAGAAGTTTAACCATTGTAACCATTGACCTTTACTTTATTTCAGCCTCTTATTCTTAAAAAATAAATAGACCAAATGTTCAGAGAAAAATCACAATGTGTAAGTAAAAAATGTTGATTAGGGGTTTAGAATTTGTTTGGCAATCAACACGTGATAGTTTATTAAACTAACAGTCTGTGTTGTTCTCTCTTTAGGGTAAGATATACCGAGTAAATAAATCTTTTGGACCTCAGTGATTGATATTAGTGGGTGCGTTAGAGTGCGTTATTATCTCGGTTTTTATACAATCATGTCCCTTAGAACGAGAAAAATTATGTGTTTAGCCAAACAAAATAAAATAAGTGTGTCGGAGCTCACATCTCCGAGAAATTATTTTCCAAACAATGTTTCTTCGGATAATAAACATCAGGTAGGTAAATATTTTTGTATTTTCGTATTCTATTAAGTATACTCATATTAATTCATTAATTTTTTATACATTCTAATTATTTAACATTTTATGTATAGAGCATTTCAATCAAAGAGTTTCTGAACAAAAGTCACACTAATATCTTCAACACTTACTTGAGTAACCCTTTCATGAAGAATTTCACAGTAGTCGGGCAAGGAAATTTGGAACCTCGAAAAAATTCCAAACTTTCTGAAAGTTTCAGGAAATTGTCTTTATTAGTAATATATTGCTATATTAAAAGTCTCAAAAAATCCACTTTGAGCGTTAGCCACCATATTGAAATAATGGTGACCAAACATAGCAATAGAAAATATTTATTATCTTACTTGTTTTTTAACTAATTTTAAGAATTCAAAAAAGAAAATATCCATACCTATAGGTACTATCAGATGACGACATTTTTATTACATTTTTGAAAGACCCTTTAACATGCCTTATATTGAACTATAATTAGACATTAGCTCTTTCTAAGAGAATTTTCTCAAACTAGAAAATTAAGAAAAATATTGAAAAACATCTTGAATAAAATTTGTAGAGGTAACATTTCTGAATAATACAGTTTTTTTCAGATTTGTGATTATTGAAAAATTAAGGGAGTTATGAATTTTCAAAGATAAGCGCGTGCGCGTAAAGTATATAAAATGTACCTCTTACAAAAACGCAATTTTCTTTAAAATCGAATTTATTCTCAGTTCCAAACCTAAAAGATTTCTGATCCAACTCAGGTACGGCTGATCATTTATATCTTTACACCCCCCCTTAACTTTGTTATTTTTGGAAATACAAAAACAGTGTAAAGACAGAGGTTTTAGTTATTTTTACGTAGATTTTAAATATGATATCAGAGAAACAATTCAGTAAGGCCAAAAAAAGTTATAATACAAACTTGTGCTTTTTGTTTGATAACATGCTGTATGTATTTGCGGAATACGGAAGAGCATGAAAATAGCTTCTCAAAAATATATAACACTGTTTTATCTTTTGCGGTTTTTGAACTATTTACATACATACAGCGTGTTACTATAAAAAAAATACAAGTTTGTATTATAAGTGTTTTTAGCAATTGTTTTTCTGATATCGTATTTAAAATCTACGCAAAAATAACTAAAACTTCTGTCTTTACACTTTTTTCTTTTTCCAAAACTAACAAAGTTAAGGGGGGTGTAAAAATAAAAATGAACACCCTGTACCTCAGATGTAGCAGCACTATACTGCTGCACTGTAGTTTGATGTATGTGTGTATTATTTCCTACATTTTGTATGTAGCACCATGAGATGAGTATTTAAACGCTTCTTAACAGTAAAATATACACCAACGGTCTTCCATTTTTTAAACACGCAGGTCCGATTAATATTATATGTAAAAAATTTGAAGGAATTTCCAGAAACCTAAACAAATAATCAGAAAGAAATCCAAAACTAGAACACTCTATCAAATAATATTAACCAAGAAATAGATATTATTAATATTAGATGTAAAAAGAATAAAAGGCATCTCTAGGGAAAAAAAATAATAAGAATGGAAACTAAATAACACTAGATCAAATTTCAACCAAGAAGTTTCCCCTAAAAAGAAAAATTTTGTTAATTATTATTTTACTAACACTATATTATAATAATATAATAATATAGAGTATGTCGCCGTTTTACAAGAGGGAAAATTTAATTATTTTTGGTATTACGAAACATTTGATTCTTAAAACACAGAGTCAAGTATTAGTGGAGTAAATAGAAGTTTTCACTTCGGAAAAATTCCGGGAAGCGGCCATTTGAAGGTCAATTTTGTTTCTTTTAATATAAATCCCTATTTTTTTACAGATTCATATTTAGCGCTAAAAAATAAACAGCTTTTGTTACTACCATTTTTCTAATTCAACTCATTGTTTGTGAGTAATTAAGCAATGAAAATAGAGGTTTACATTAAAAAAAAACGAAGTTGACCTTCACCATATTTAAAAAACTTATAGCCATTAGATCCCGCTTTGAAATGATGGAACTCATGTCTGAAACACTTTTTTCTAATTTGCGATTGTCAACTTAAACGCCCCATCCAGTATAAACTTACACTTTTTACGAAATATTGAAACTAATAAGTATTTTTCGGTAAATCGACTCGATATTAATGTTTCTAAAATTTTTATCCTGTTTAAAATATCGAAAACATATTCAAAATATTCACGTGGTACAGGGCCATGAGTCAAATTATAATGCCTGAATAACAGAAAGAGATAGCATCATCTTCCCCGCACGCTCTGGGTCTGGGTCTAATTTAAAAATTAATTTATATCGTTCAATATAATTTGAATATGTATTGTGTTTAATAAAAATCTTTTATTTTGTGTAAACCATTTTTACTTTTTGTATCGAGATACGTATATTATTTTTTTGAGACCAATACCATATTGAATAAGTTGATCTGAGCGCAATTTGTTTAAAATTTATCTAGTTACGTAATTATTAATATATAGATATATATTCTAGGTTTTTTCTTGACCGTTGATATTAATACAAGTATTATTTTTCTTGGGTATATCGGTCATATATATAAACAAATTTATTTATTATTTTTTTTCTAACGTTTCGGTTTATTTATAACCATCATCAGAGAATTATTATTTTGTGTTTGCTTGATCTTAATTTAAACTACATTTTTTAATGTGATGTATTGAGTGTCTTAAAGTGCCTTTAAGACACTCAATACATCACATTAAAAAATGTAGTTTAAATTAAGATCAAGCAAACACAAAATAATAATTCTCTGATGATGGTTATAAATAAACCGAAACGTTAGAAAAAAAAAAAATAAATAAATTTGTTTATATACAGTAAATTCACTTTTGAACCAAAGCAGTTTGTGAGTGAATAGGAGATAGCAGTAAAGCGAGAGCACTACACATGCGTGACTGCATGTCGATCTCAGAATGTTAGCGCTCTCGCTTTATTCTCTCCTATTCACTCACAAAGTGCTTTGGTTGAAAAGTGAATTTACTGTATATGACCGATATACCCAAGAAAAATAATACTTGTAGTAATTATTAATGAAATTTTTATCGAAAAGTAGGCCATATTGGATCAGCCATTTTGACTAAACTTTTTTTGACATCATAATCTGTTTTAGCGACCTCGAAAACCCCTAATATGTCAATTAGAATTAAATTGCCTTAAACTTACTCAACTTATAATAATTTTGATTAAAAAGAAAAGTTTTTTTGTTTAAATAATTAATAAACAATTTCCTCACAATTATATGTTTATAACTTTTTATTTTAAGCTATGTAAAAGTGATATCAAAAGGTTTTAGGAAAATCGAAGCTTCCCGTAATTATTCCGAAACAATGCATATTTTCAACCTCTATTGACTCCACTATATGCTGATTTTTAGCTTTATACAAAAATGTCAAAGAAATAAAAGATTCTGATTGTTTTAAAACTACCAAATACGTGATAAAAACGTCGACGGATATATATTTTTTTATTTTCACTTAAAAATGGTGATCCGACCATAGCTTAGTGGGAATATAAAAATTTTATACTTTTAATATTCAATTATTGTTAACATGATCAATAACTTGACATTTTGACGGTTCGGACACTGAAATTATAATAATTACCCTATATGGATCACCATTTTTAAGTGATAATTAAAAAAACTGTCCGTCGACGTTTCCATCACGGATTTCGTGGATTTAAAACAATTAAAATACTGTATTCCTTTGACATTTTTGCATAAAACTAAACATCAGGGTACTTTATTCTTGTATTATTTTCACATTATTGCTTGTTAATAACATAACATTTCATGTACAGGGTACATGAAATGTTATTTTTATCAGTGGCATTCTTATTTAACTGAAGGAAAACTTTTTATGAAGAAACAAATTTTTATTTTTTGAATATTTGCTGCGTACATAGTTAAGTGCTGACAAGTATATTTCTTAATATCAAAATTAAAGAAGTTTTCCCTCTTGTAAACTCAATCCGGGGACATACTGTATATTCAATGTAAAATATTAGTAGAACTAATAATCCAAATATAAATAAAACTATCTCGAATCAAATTCGGAAATTTGTCAACGTAAACACGAACACGTTAAGCAAACACTCTGACCTAGCCGTAAACTGCATAGGTATAAAGTAAAACTCGCGCGCTGTTTATCTTTAAAAATTCATGACTCCGTTAATTTTTGAACAATCACAAATCTGAAAAAACTGCATTATTTAGAATTGTTTTCTCTACAAATTTAATTTGAGACATTTTTCAAAATTATTTTTAATTTTCAAGCAAATTGAGGGAAATCGCTTAGGAAGAACTAATGTCTAAATATTTTTCAATATAAAATACGTTAACGGTTCGTTTTAAAAATGAATAAAAATGTCGTCATATGCTATGGTATTATGTGGTTATTTTCTTTCTCGAATTTTCAAAATTTATTGAAAAACAAGTGAGATAATAAATATTTTCTATTGCTATGCTTGATACCATTTTTACAATATGGCGGCTAACGCACAAGGTGGATTTAATATAATAAATAATAATATATAATAATATATAATAATAATAATAATATAATATAGAACATTTCCTGAAAAAACTGCATTATTTAGAATTGTTTTTTCTACAAATTTAATTTGAGACATTTTTCAAAATTATTTTTAATTTTCAAGCAAATTGAGGGAAATCGCTTAAGAAGAACTAATGTCTAAATATTTTTCAATATAAAATACGTTAACGGTTCGTTTTAAAAATGAATAAAAATGTCGTCATATGCTATGGTATTATGTGGTTATTTTCTTTCTCGAATTTTCAAAATTTATTGAAAAACAAGTGAGATAATAAATATTTTCTATTGCTATGCTTGATTACCATTTTTACAATATGGCGGCTAACGCACAAGGTGGATTTAATATAATAAATAATAATATATAATAATAATAATAATATAATATAGAACATTTCCTGAAAATTTCAGAAAATTCGGAATTTTTTCTAGGTTCTTATGGGCTATGCTTATTTCGTTACCCGACTACAGTCAACATCGGTCAGTACGCTTCTGTTTAAGCAATTTTAGTTGAAATTGTTTAAAAAGGTGTTAACTAATGTTGTCTAAAAGTTATTTGTGGCATCGTTTAATTTTCTTTCTCTTCTTATTTGGTACTTATTACCATATTCTTGAATACTTTGAATTCCCGGATAACCTGAATTTTTTTTTAAAGTAACGTGAAAATATTGCGTAATTTCACGATTTATACATATAAAAAAGAATCTTAGCACTTAGGAAGAAAACAGTTGAGTTTTCGAAACGTCTGCGAAATATCATTATTTTATCTTTATTTTATTTATATTCTGCTACTGTAAACCAACATTTAACTGTTCCTTTGACGTAAAGTCAGAGGCGTAAGGCGTAAGTAAAGGTTATTTAAAAAAAAAGCCAGATATTTTCTAGATTATCAAGGACTTCAAAATATTCAAGAATGTGGTAATAAATTCCAAATAAGGAAAGAAAGAAACAGGTGTTAATTAATCAAGCTATAATATTATCTTTTAGGAATCAGGAACCAAACCAAATCTGGCCATTGCGTATGAAGATGCCTCAAAAAATGTAAACATTATATCGAATGTAGTCATTATTCCATCAGCTACAGTACCTAAAGAAGAAAAAAATGCAATTGAAAATGCAACAGAAATTAGAAAAAATTACGGCGAAGCTAGTATATTGTTTAACTTTGATAATGGAACAAATTCATCGCAGGTCGTTTCAGAGACAAGTCATGGTAGCTGCAATACTAGTAAAAAAGATCCCTACAATTTTCCTTCAGACACTGAAGACGAGGTAAATATATATTCTTATTCAGGAAATGCAATGGGTTTAATTATTTAAATAATAGTGGAAATACTTTTTAAAAACTTTTATTTTTTTTAGGATTCAGAACCCAAACCGGATATTTTCATTCCAGTGTTTTTACCCACAGTTCTTCGGGAAATTTCGGCTTATCAAATAAAAGGAGAGGCTACAATCGAAACTGATCAACAGGAACAATCAAAAGAATTTGCCGAAACTAGGTCACCGGAGATAATTGCAGGAACAAGTTATGAAAGCAGCAATGATGATAGTATTAATGACCCTAACTATTTTCCTTCGGAAACCGAAGACGAGGTAAATATGTGCTTATTCAAAAAAAGCAATATTTTTGAAAAATATTTATTTTTTTAGGATTCTGAAACTAAATCGGATATAAGTAATGATAATAGGAGCAGCAATCCTAACTATTTTCCTTTGGAGGCGGAAGACAAGGTAAATAAGATATTTTTGATGAAGGAGTGGGATTAAGTAATTTATTGCTAATAGTGCGGCAGCATAGGATATTTCAACATATTGTGCACTTTTTGATAAAAGCACCAAATATGGCACAGAGGTAGACCGATGTAATATGAACAATTTTGGATGTGGAGCCATCGGCCAACTGCCCCCTGGCGGCCATTTTCCAAAGTTGCTGCCAGTGGACACATGAAAGACAACAGAAGTTAGATTTGCTGCTGAAGGTATTAGTGAATGTTTATTGAATGTTTTGAATGAGAGATAGTTTGTAGGTTATATACAGGGTGAGTCAATAGTGCGTATTTCTTCTATATCTCCTGTCTCCTTAGAGATAGAGACATGGTTCAAAATTTTAATTAAATTGTGAGAAAAAGTACATTTTTTTTTAATTATTATCAATTATACAGGGCGATCCGTTAAAGTGGTAGATGAAAGAATATACAGTGTGTCTCACTTTTCACCACAACGCCCCAATATCTAGGCCATTTGTTGATCGATTTAGATCAAATTTGGTATACTTCTTTTCTTTCAGATTGTGTTTAAAAAGTTATTAATAAAAAATTTTTTCAAAATTAAATACGCCTACTATGATCAAAAGAAATTGGCAAAAATTAGGAATTTATATTAGCGATTGAGATAGGGATTCTTGTTCAGCATGACCTAAAACGCCTGTATACCAAATTTCGTTAAAAAATATTCATTCCTTCACAAAAAAAAAAGTAATAAAAACCTAAGATTTCAATAATAATCACCCTACTATTCCAGTTATTTATTGTCGGATATTTACATAACTTGGTAGTTGGGTGATATAATGACGCTAATTAAGCATTAGGACACTTTTTTTAGAAAATATCAAATAACTCAACTTTTATTAATAAATAACTGGAATAGTAGGGTGATTATTTTTGAAATCTTAGATTTTTATTACTTTTTTTTTGTGTATACAGGCGTTTTAGGTCATGCTGAACAAGAATCTGTAAAAACAAGAATCTGTAAAAACAAAAACCCTATCTCAATCGCTAATATAAATTCATAATTTTTGCCAATATCTTTTGATCATAGTAGGCGTATTTAATTTTGAAAACATTTTTTATTAATAACTTTTAAACACAATCTGAAAGAAAAGAAGTATACCAAATTTGATCTAAATCGATCAACAAATGGCCTAGATATTGGGGTGTAGTGGTGAAAAGTGAGACACACTGTATATTTTTTAAATGGAATGACCCATTTTTTTTATTATATTTGAATACCACTATGATGGCCTATTCAGCTCTAAAATATTTTTAAAATTTGTTGGATGGTTAATGAAATAAAAAATATTTTTATGGAAAACTGACGTTTGTAGGTATCAATTTGAAAATTGATTTTGGACTTATTTTTGGAGAGTAATTTTTTTCTTTGACATGGTGGTAGTGTATGCCATACTTTAACTATTAGCTGATGTAGAAAAATTGTGTAATATTTCCTTTGAAATTATTTCATAGAAACAAAGACATTTAACGTCATTTAATTTTAGATATTTTCAATATTGTTGCAAACCTCCTAGTTTTCACTAAAAAATGAATTTTACGAAGCAGGAATTAATTGGTATGATGTATACCCTTGGTGAAAGTGACAGAAATTGTTTTTTGGCCACCAGAATTTACGCTCAAAAGTATCCTCACAGAACCCATCCACAAGAAGCATCTTCCAAAAGTTAAAAAAACGGATTTGAAGAAACAGGTGAGATATCCTATAAAAAAGTCGTTATCTTCATTTGTAGTACTTTTTCTACGATGGACTTTTTTATAAGAAATGTCACCTATTTCTTCAAATCTGTTTTTAAACTTTTGGAAGATGCTTCTTGTGGATGGGTTCTGTGAGAATACTTTTGAGCGTAAGTTCTGGAGGCCAAAAAACAATTTCTGTCATTAATTCATGTTTCGTAAAATTCATTTTTTAGTGAAAACTAAAGAAAATTGAAAGTAACTGAAATTAAATGTCTTCGTTTCTATGAAATAATTTCAAAGGTAGGTACGTTGACTTTTCTGAATAAAACATACCTATTTACACCTAAACAACTACATCTAGAAAATTATTCATTTTAGGTATAGGACATATCATATCAAAATTGCAGAGAAATTAAAATTACACAATTTTTTACAAAAATATATAGGCGTTCCATTTGAAAGAGTAGAATTTTGGTAGTTTGAATATTTATAAGTTAGCAGTGCGCTTATGAACACCTTGTATGAAAGAAATATTTTTTACATCAGCTAATAGTTAATGGCATACACTACTACCATGTCAAAGAAAAAAAATTACTCTCCAAAAATAAGTCCAAAACCAATTTTCAAAATGATACCTGCAAACATCAACTTTCCGTAAAAATATTTTTTATTTCATTAACCATCCAACAAATTTTAAAAATATTTTACCGCTGAATAGGCCATCATAGTGGTATTCAAACATAATAAAAAAATTGGCTAATTCCATTTTAAAAAATATATGTATATTCTTTCATCTACCACTTTACGGATCGCCCTGTATAATTGATAATAATTTAAAAAAATGTACTTTTTCTCACAATTTAATTAAAATTTTGAACCATGCCTCTATCTCTAACGAGACAGGGGATACAAAAGAAATACGCACTATTGACTCACCCTGTACAGGGTGTCCCAAATTGCTTGATTTTGGCTGGTTTTCCTATTTCTAGACCAGGTAGAGAAAAACTGACATATGAGTCTAGAGGTCGATATTTGTAAAACGCCGATTGGTGAAAACCACATTTCGATATCTCTAGCCGTTTCCAAGATATCGGCAAAAATTGACATTTTACAGATTCCGAAAAACTGTCAACTTTTTTATTTGTGGATATTTTTCAAACAGTAAAAACTTTCTACAGGCACTTTTTGACGTAGAATAAGGTGCATTTGTCAAAAAAAATATATCGCTTTTCGATTGTTTGATATCAAAGCTAACTTTGTGGAAACCATAGTTGGATTTGACTTTAGAAAATAGGAAAAAAATATAAGCTTTCTAAAAATATATATGCCAAGATATGTCTAGTCATCCTTGCTGCCAATATAACACATTTCTCTTTAAAAATTACATTTTTTAACATTAAAAAAAGTTTTTCGGAATCTGTAAAATGTCAATTTTTGCCGATATCTCGGAAACGGCTAGAGATATCGAAATGTGGTTTTCACCAATCGACGTTTCACAAAAATCGAGCTCTAGACTCATATGTCAGTTTTTCTCTACCTGGTCTGGAAATAGGAAAACCAGCCAAAATCAAGCAATTTGGGACACCCTGTATATAACTTACGAACTATCTCTCATTCAAAACATTCAATAAACATTCACTAAAACCTTCAGCAGCAAATTTTATCTAACTTCTGTTGTCTTTCGGGTGTCCACTGGCAGCCATTTTGGAAAATGGCCGCCACGACCGCCAGGGGGCAGTTGGCCGATGGCTCCACATCCAAAATTGTTCATATTACATCGGTCTACCTCTGTGCCAAATTTGGTGCTTTTATCAAAAAGTGCACAATAGGTTAGCTAATCCGCTGTACTATAATTAGAATAATACTTCAAAATGTTCTTTTTCAGCATTCAGAACCGAAATCAAATATTGACGTTCCCATAATTTCGCAAAATTTTGATACTCAAATGGAAGTTGCGGTTGATCAACAGAATAATTTAGAAAAACTAGTTGAAAGCGAGGTGAGATTTTTGAAATTAAAATGTGTTTCGTTTTAAGTTTAAAGTCCGATTCATCTTCAGTCTTCGTTATAAATTTCACTTTTTTAAATATTATTTTTTATTCATGACTATAAAGCTTTTGGTCTTGTTTTATTTAACTACTTAAATAAAAAACTCCGTGACCGATTTTTTTCAAAACCATTGATGTAACATATTGTTTTATGTTACTCGATATAACGGCAACAGAATACTATTTTTTTTTCAAATTTATTTTTATTACAGGTGCACGTTGAACAGATAAAAAGAAAAAATTATAAAGATAAGAAGGATTTCTGTTTATTTTGCGATAAAGATGTATTCCACTTTGCTAGGCATTTATTTACTTGGCATTCAGCTGAACTTGATACCCAACGAATTTTGTCATTCCCTTCAAATTCACGGCAAAGAAGAGAAGCTTTATCTTTTTTAAGAAAGCAAGGAAACTTTGTTCAAAACAGAACCAACACCCAACTCCGACCAGTCAAAAGAGTTCCTAGTACTAGTACTAGCGGAAAATCGACGGACGATTATCTTCCTTGTGCACATTGCCTTGGATTTTATAAAAAACGGTTTCTGTTTAGGCATACAAAGCGTTGCCCTAAAAATTCCGATTCAGGCAAAAATAAGCGACAAACCTCACAAAGTGATGGTCATACCACACTGTTGTTGGGTAGTTTAATAAAGCACGATACGCTACTGAAAAAAGTACTGTGGCCGCGGATGAGAGCTGATGAAATTAACATGATTGTTAAAAAAGATTTCCTTATATGCAACTATGGGTACTCTTACTTAAAAGGTCGGAGGAGCAAGGGAAATTTAGACGTAGTAAGGCAAGATATGAGACGGTTAGCGAAGCTGCTGCGATTGGCCCGAATGAAAAATGAATCAATTAAGGACCTAATTGATTTACTCCGTCCACGTCATTTCAAGCTCATCATTGATCAAGTTAATGAAATAGCTTGTTATAATCATGAGACAGATACATATCATTCTCCAACTTTGGCCATGAACTTTGGAACACTTTTAAAAAAATGCTGTGACCTAGCTTTTATTCATCTGGTACAAATTCCGAATACCAACGAACAAAGAAAAGAAGCAAATATTTTGAAAACCCTTATAGAATCACAGTGGTCTAACGAAATATCGGCACAAGCTGCATCGAATTTAAATGAGAAGACATGGAATAAAAATGAACTGGTACCCCTTACTGCAGATTTGAAAAAATTAAATGACTTTTTAGAAAAAATGGCCCAAGAAAGTTATGATAAGTTGCAAGAAAACATAAACGACCAATCAGCGTACAACAGCTTAAAAGAAGTACTTTATTGTCAAATAATTCTGTTGAACAGGAGGAGACCGGCGGAAGTTGCACAAGTCAAAATTCAAACGTACAACTCTATTGATTTAGATGTAAATAAACAGGGGGAATTTCAAAGCTGCCTAACAGAAACTGAAAAAATACTTTTAAAATCATACAGTCGTTTTGTAATTAGAGGCAAAAGAGGCCGAGGTGTACCTGTCTTGCTCTCCCCTGATATGAGGAAGAATTTTGATTTTTTAATTGGAATTCGAGACAAGTTTACTACAAATAACGATTATGTTTTTCACACTGCTGGGACAAATTTTCTTGATGGCACGAAGACTTTACAGAAATACGTAAAAAAATGTGGTATACAAAACGTTCAAAGTATTACTGCAACAAATTTAAGGAAACACCTTGCCACTGTAACACAGTTACTTAATTTTTCAAAAAAAGATTTAGAACAGTTATCTAATTTTATGGGGCACACTTTGAATACTCATTGTAATTTTTATAGATTGCCGGATAGCTTGTACCAAACGGCAAAAGTATCCAAACTTCTACTTCTAATGTCGCATGGGGGAGCAGAGCAATTTAAGGGGATGCACCTTGATGACATTAATATCGACTTAGATTTGATAAACGACAAAACGACGATGGAACAGCTTGCCCAAGAGTATGATGAATCTGAGAGCCAAAATCCGACGGAAAATGAGCCAGTTCAAATTGAAGAGAACCGTTTAAATAAAGAACATAAAATAAATAAAAGGGTTGTACAAAAACAAAAAATCTCTTGGAGTAGCAATGAGAAAAAGATCATTGCATCGTATTTTGCAGAGAACATTAAAAACAAACGGGCTCCTAAGAGGCATGAAGTTGATAAACTTGTCGAGACTTATCCCGATATTTTTGGAGGTAAACCATGGACGTCAATTAAGGCTGTTGTATACAACATTTATACTGGAAAATTAAAAATTGTGCGTTAATTTCTTGTATGCCTTAATATTTTTGTATTTAAATATTCTCTTCACTTCTCTATCACTTAAATTTTGTGTTTGCTATCTTATGTTATTACTATTTTCTATTTTAGTGGAATAAGTATTGTTTTTTGTAATTTTAGCAAAGTAAGTAGGTCGCTGTCACATATTCCATATACAGTATGTCCACAGTTAGAGTGTATAAGATGGTAAACTTTTATTTCTCATTTTACGTGGAAAACTGATTCTTCATATAAAGTTTTGATTTTGTTAAAAAATATGATTGCCATGGAGTAAGTTAACATATCATGTAGGTACAGGGTGTTCAGAAAATAAAAAATCTGAAAATTATTTAAGAGTAAACTATGTTCAATTATAACGGTATGAAAAGTTGCTTAGAATTAAAATTTGTCAGAATTCCAATTTGTGGATAAATATGCCTAATTCGACTTTTTAAAAAATTTTACGGAAGTATCAAGTGGCATAAAAATTAAAAACTGTATAACTGAGGAGTTGGCTTGTGGTTGACAGTGACATTTATTTATCCTCGATTTGTCATTTTACTGACCATCATTTTCTACTTCATTATTAATACTAATATATAATAACTATTGTGAAAAGTCGAATTAGGCAGATTTATCCACAAATTGGAATTTGGAATTTTCATATCGTTAAAATTAAAAGTGGTTTACTCTTACATTATTTTCAGATTTTTTTATTACTGAACCGTGTACATGATATATTAACTTACATGGCAATCATAATTTTAACAAAAGCAAAACTATTTATGAAGAATAAGTTTTCCGTGTAAAATGAGAAATAAAAAAGTTTACCCTTTTATCCCTTCTAACTGTGGGGACAGATAATAAATATTAAATTTTTAATGCACATTTTTTTTCTTATCTTTTATATTCAGTAATTTAATAGATTTCTCCCTTGTTTACTAGATTTCTCAATTATTGTGGTATATATAAGATTATTGTCCTCGTTGAATAAATTTCATTGTTTATTGTTATTATTGACTATTTGTCTTCATAAATTTGTAGGTCAATAAAGCTTAAATCTATATATACATAAATATTTATTCTACCTGATATCCTCTAAAATCAACCCAATAAGAATACGTATTAATTTAGTTCATTAACTAATATTAACTATACCTACTTTCAATTTTTAATATTTCAAACACAGTAAAATTTAACATTACTAATAATAAATATTAATTTATTTTTTTAAGAAAAGCAAGCATTTTTAACAAAAAGTCATTGCAAGAGAAAAGAATACACAAAACTAGAGATTGTGGTTTTAAATATTGTGATAAAAAATTTTATAATAAAATTCCAAGGTGGGTAGTGTACAATAAAAATTGCCAAAGGTGAAGTATAAACAGTTAATAAAACAGTTTTTAAATTTTAATATTAAGAGTTAATATAATATTAAGAATTCTAAATTAATGGATAATGTAAGTTAAATATACAGTGTGATCCATTTGAAATAGGAGCACCTCTGGAAGATCCATGTTTTTCAACCGATTCGCATTTTTTTTTATACATAGAGCATTCTACTTCGGCACAAATTTTCATAAATTAATTTTCATTTTTAAGGCATTCTCTGATTATTTTTCGATGTCGAAAATCTTCACCACTGGATTATCAAAATTTCATTGAAATATTATTTAATAATAAAAAAGTTATAAGAAAATGAATTTTCAAAAACGTACAACGAATTAGTCCGAAAAATGACTCCCAATAACGTATGGTTACCATGACAACCAAAAATTTTCAAATAATTGTTAATTCTAAAAGCCACTAAATAAGAGAGAAAAACAATTCATTTATTTAAGTACCATAAAACATTTTTAAAAACCAAACAAAATGAAACGAAACAGTAAACTAAACAATTTAACGAATTAAGTAACTCAGGTACAGGGTTTTCCCTTATAATTAGCCACCCCCCCTACAGAATTTATTTGATGGAATACAGAAAAATTTTATATACAAAACTTGCAGTATTTTTTCTAAATTTTAATAATCTGTCACTAAAACAAACAAGTGACAATCGCAAAATAGCAAAACTCTATAAACTTAGGGGTTTTGATGGAACACCCTATATATTATATTTTCGAAATCCTTATAATTTCCTGACTACAAAAATTGTACTACAGTGCCAAAAAGTCTGCACCATATGGGAAATTATTTTGTTGTTGACTTTCAGAAAAATTTTATACTTGATAAAAGTTTGTGCATGGTCTCAAACGAGTAAGTGTCTACTAAAGTTTGTGTTAGTCCGGACGCTTAGGTCGGAAAATCAAATTATTTAAATTTTCAAGAATAAACTACTCTTAATTTTAAAGATATCGAAAAATGTTATTTGAAAAAGTTGTTTATAATGCAAAGTTACATCTAAATGTTAAATTTAGTTGCTTAATTCGAAAAATGAAATTTTCCACCGTTTTAACGCATAAATTATGAACTATATTTTTAAACATTTTTCTTTTCCCAGAAATACTGTCAAAATAATAATTTTAACTTAAGCCATGTATTACAGTACACTTTGATGAACTCTTAGCCATACTTTTTTGGCCAAATAAATATTTTGTAAAAAAAATGCTGCATTTCTTGGTGCAAAGTTGTTCTAGTTTGTTCCAGTATTGATTTTTTTGAACAGAACTTTTCGAAAAAACTTCATTCAACTCTCAAAAATCAAAAACATTTCCCTAAAATAAATACAGGTCAAAGAAATTTCCATATACCAAAAAAATGGCAAATTCTGCAAATAAATATTTTTTAATTAATACACTGATAAATATTTTTGATTTTTTAACATTGTCACAGTTGAATAAAGTTTTTCGAAAAGATCTGTCCAAAAATTTTCAAAAATCTCAATACTGGAACAAACTAGAACAACTTTGCACCAAGAAATGCAGCATTTTTACAAAAATGTATTTGGCCAAAAAAGTTTGGCTAAGAGTTCATCAAAGTAGACTGTAATACATACCGGTCATAGAACTGTATCGGCCAACTAGTATAACACAGAAATCACCGGGAGGACATGATTGTAAAAAACTGGGATTTTAAAATAATTTCCTTTTTATGTGTAGGTACAGGGTGATTCTTTTGTCAGGTGAAATGCGTTTTTCTCGTAAACGGCTAAAGGAAACTATTTTCTGTAAAAAGTATTATATTCTTACCGACTGTTACTAACAACTAGGATATAAATATAACATAAATGTGCAGGGCGCTAGGCGTCGCGACGCTACAAATTTTTTTTCCAGCAACATACCACTTTTATTACACCATTGAAAGGGTCTTTTGATTTCGAGTTTTTTTTCTATATTCTATTTTTCTCGATATTTATTCGTTAAAAAGTTACGATATAATATTTGCTCCCTGAAACGGGTTTTTCGCTCTCTTTAAGAGGCTGTAGCTCCCTTAGGAAGCATATTTGGACATATGTTTGTATGAACTTTTATTCTTATTTTTACATGTAGAATTAGCTCCAGAACTTCTGGACAATAATTTAGAAACACCCTGTATGGGTGATATACCTATTATTATGGATGATATATCCATGTTATTAAATTGCTATCAAGAAATTCTGGAGCTAATTCTACATGCGAAAATAAGAATAAAAGTTCATACAAACATATGTCCAAATGTGCTTCCTAAGGGAGCTATAGCCCATTAAAGAGAGCGAAAAACCCGTTTCAGGGGGCAAATATTACGTCATAACTTTTTAACGAATAAATATCGAGAAAAAACACTCGAAATCAAAAGACCCTTCCAATGGTGTAATAAAAGTGGTATGTTGCTGGAAAAAAAAATTTTGTAACGTCGCGACGCCTAGCGCCCAGCACATTTGTGTTATATTTCTATCCTAGTTTTTAGTAACAGTCGGTAAGAATATAATACTTTTTACAAAAAATAGTTTCCATTAACCGTTTACGATAAAAACGCATTTCCCCTGATAAAAGAATCACCCTGTACTCTTATGTCGTGAAAAAAGAAATATAAACGTTTTTGTAATTCATTCTTCTTAGAAACAATGTTTCAAAAAATGACTCAGCGGTCGAAAGTGCAATAAAAGTTGTGACAAACATGGTCAAAAATGGGGTGAATTACTCAAATCTCTTAAATGAAGAATTACCATCCATAATAACTTCATGACTCATGAGTGCAAATACGTTAATATTATGAATACAGTGTTGCTAAATTTAATGGTTCAGCTTTATACGAAATATAATTGAACTTGTATACAGAATTCAAAGCAGCGCCACACAGACATGCGGGCAAAGCTCGAACCCAAAAACATATCTTTCTATCAAACCTGAACCATTGTATGATAAACAATACTGTTTTCCCGCGCTTTTTTCCCTCGCATTTTTTTCATCAAAGTAAATGGCATATAAAATAGTTAGTCCTAACTTTCCAAAGAAATGTACAATCTATAAATAAATCAACTCGATAATTTTTTATTAGGCAAAACGAACCTGAACCACATATATGGTTCAGGTCGGTCAGGGTGGTTCAGGATTGTGCATAAAAATTTGTATTTCTGGCTCAGGTTAGTACTATTACTGAGTATATATATATATATATATATATATATATATATATATGCAAAGTGTCTTATACGCCTCCAAAATGATATACGTAGTTAACGAATACGCCTCCAAAATCGGAGGCGACTTCGAAAAATCGGTGACCAATACGAACCTATGTGTAAAACATGTTCATTGTCATTATTACGTCATTAGTAGGCGTTTCCCAAATTTTCTGTCGGAGGCTAATAGGTACGGTGCACATATACAGTTATACAATGTAGTTCACTGTAATTCCACCAGAAGGCGCCACCAGTTAATATGCATATACGCTACAAATGATGGTTAAGCAGAATTTGCCTCCACTTGTTCTCTACACCAATACACCTCAGAAATATGGCAACAGTGTACGGAGGTAAGTTAGTACGTTAGTTTTATATGTGTGTAAATATTATTCATTGGTGTTATTTTACCTTCTGTGGAAAAGCGCTCGCGTGCGATTTGACTTCAATAATGTTTTATTAACATGTATACGTACTAGCTTTGTTTATGAAGTAATATAGTTGTTCGACTAGTAACTAGTGTTAGTACTAGATTGACATATTGATTAATGATTAATTAAAATAGACGAGTATTACAATTATTACTCAGGCTCAGAAAATACAATTAGTTCAAAAATAATTTGGAAGTAGCTTATTTAAAACAAAATAAGAATAAACCTAATTTAACGTTTTTATTTATTCAGAACAAAAATTTGTGTGAATGATTTTGGTGTGTGTAAAATTATTTATTTATTCCTTTGGTTGAAAAATTAATGTTGGTAGTGTACGTAGTATTTCAATATGTTTTTCATAAAAAAGTAACTAAAATTGCAGTTATTAAACCAGTATAAAATATGTAAATTAGCAATAATAAAATCCTCTGTAAATGAATAGTATCAAAAATATTTGTAAACTGTACTGAGTAGATTAAATAGATACACATACACATTTTATACAAAGGTGTTAAAAGATCAGCTTTAACCTGAATATGATGAACTCGACAATCTATTAATACAGATATGGGTAAGTAGTAGTATTATTCTTTTTAAATTTTTATAACCAATTATGGCTTTATTTGCAGATTCGACATTATTCAAAAGTAAGTGGATATATATTGCATAAAAAACAAGCTTAAGATTTTATTAGCAACATGTCATATCAAATAGTTAAGTAATGTTCTTGTGTTAATACGTGTGGAACAGCCAAATGAAATAAATTCATTATCTCAATTATTGGGCATATTTTTTTAAAATCCCTAGGTGCCTACGTCGATTTTGCATTCTGAAATGACATCCTGCAACGTACAAATTTCATCTTTTAATTCAACCCCGTTCGAGTGGCAGTTGCAACCCCTAAATTTTTTAATGGGAAGTAAGGACTTGTGACTTGTGATACCTTATTTGGAACATATTTTTTCATTTTTAGATTCAGGATGTCATTTTGGATACAGTTATAACATATTGAGATAAAAATATTAATGGCATTTTAATGAGCAAATTTAATTTTTTATCATAGGCGGCCGTAATCCCAAAAAATGTTTTGCTTTGCTTGGGTAATTAATCAAAAAATATATTTTTGACATTATGCCACATTTCGGAAATTATTTTTCCAAATTAACAAATTTTTTTTAAATGGCACCATTGTGGCTCACTACGTTATTTCAATAAAGCATTTAATTACCGATTACGTGGTACCAAATAATTCACAATATCTTCATATTATTACATAAGAATAACATTCAACTAGAAATGAAAAGTTATAATATTTAACAATGGATCTCTATCAAGTGGGTGCTTTTGATCTCCTGAATCAAAAAATGTAAAAATATATACAGGGTGTTCGATTTAAAATTCCAAAGTTAGCATCATTTTCGGCGAAACCTGAAGCATTGTGTAAATAAATAATATAAAGAGGCGCAACCGTCAAGGGGCCGAGATTTTAGTATTGTATTTTTTGCCAATAGCTTCAGGATTGTTTTCAATTTTTAGTGCTACGAGAAGGTATTTGTTATTCGGTTGCATAGTCCTAAATATTGTAGATAATTCTATAGTTATTGGCAAAAAAATACAACACTAAAATCTCGGCCCCTTGACGGTTGTGCCTCTTTATATTATTTACTCAATGCCTGAAGCGACAAAAAATGTCAAATCGGCCGAATTAATGCATATTAACCGTTATTTGACGTGCCCAAATTTGAAATTCATATCTTATAAAACCAAGAAGATATAGATAGATGCAAGTGACATCTCGTGGTCACCTGGTATATTCTGGGTTTACAAGATATGAATTTCAAATTTGGACACGTCAAATAACGGCTGAATATGCATTAATTCGACCAATTTAACATTTTCGGTTGCTTCCGGTTTCACAGGAAATGATGCTAACACTGGATTATTAAATGGAACGCCCCGTATATTTTCACATTTCTTGATTCAGGGGGTCAAAGGCATCTGCTT